>WNWK01005882.1:0-82500 GCA_009830355.1 Cherax destructor
TGTTGTGTGTGTGTGTTAGTGTGTGTGTGTGGTGTGTGTGTGTGTGTGTGTGTGTGTGTGTGTGTGTGTGTGTGTGTGTGTTTTCATTAAAAACATTCCTTAAAAAAGTCAACGTTTCTTGATTAATCACAAAATACACTACTATAATTATTAACCCTTCCTTCACTCCCCTCCCTCCCTAAACTGTCTCACTCCCCTCCCTTACTCCCTTCCATCACTCCCCTTCTTTAACTCCCCTTCCCTCCCTCTCTCCCCTACTTCACTTCTTCCTCCCCCTTTTCCCTTCCACCCTCCGTCTCATCTCCCCTTCCTTTCCATTCCCTTTCCTATCATATTCTTCATTTTCCTCTTCCATTCTCTCTCTCTCTCAACTGTTGCTGTTCATGTGTGATGTATCAGTAGGAAACTTACTCTTCTGGCTGGTACAGGAAAACTACCAATGAAGAGAAAGAACAAGTTGGTCGTTCACACACATCGCAGCTCCACCCTGTAATTGCCAACGTAATTGATGACGCTGCTGGCGAGCGCTAACATTACCTGAGTCCTGTGTGGGAGGGACCAGTCGAAGACGAGGTCAGCGACATGGGACTCCAGAATGGGAGCGGTGGGACCTGAGGATAGCAAAGGTGGGACGGGAGGATGGAAGAGGGTTGATAGGAGGATGGAAGAGGTTTGATAGGAGGATGGAAGAGGTTTGATAGGAGGATGGAAGAGGTTTGATAGGAGGATGGAATAGGTTTGGAAGGAAGATGGTAGAGTTTGGATGGGCTGATGGTAGAAATATAGAGGGAGGGGTGGAAGATGTTGGACTGGAGAAGGAAAGAAGTGTTACAGGAGGATGGGAGTGAGGAGAGGGGAGGACAGAAGATGTGTTACAAGAGGATGGAAGAGTGGAGATGGGAGGATATAAGATGTGTTACAAGAGGATGGAAGAGGGAAGATGGGAGGATATAAGATGTGTTACAAGAGGATGGAAGAGGGAGACGGGAGGATAGAAGATGTGTTACAAGAGGATGGAAGAGGGGAGATGGGAGGATAGAAGATGTGTTACAAGAGGATGGAAGAGGGAAGATGGGAGGATATAAGATGTGTTACAAGAGGATGGAAGAGGGGAGACGGGAGGATAGAAGATGTGTTACAAGAGGATGGAAGAGGGGAGATGGGAGGATAGAAGATGTGTTACATGAGGATGGGAGAGGGGAGACGGGAAGATCAAGGAGTTGGCAAGGTAGAGAGAATAACAGCAAGTGGTAGTAAAGATGAGAAAATGGCAGGAGAGATGGGAGGGAGGGGGCAAGGGAAGGGAGAAGAACGGTGAGGTAAGAAGTGAAAGAGAGGAGGGAGATAGTGATAATGGGATGACAGCTAAGGTAGAGGTAGAGATGGAGATGAAGAAGACGGAGAAAAAGAAGTAGTAAAGGACAGTGGAGAAAGGAGAAGTGGGTGGGGGAGGGGAGACAGGAAAGAAGGGGCAGTGGGAGGGAACCAAGAAGAGAGGGGTGACGGAAAAGAGAGGAAAATGCGAAAAGTGTGAGACGGAGGATGAATGGGAAAGGAAGGCAGGAAAGGAGGAGTTAGAAAAACGGGAAGGGAAAAATGGAGAAATAAAGGAGCGTTAGGTAGAGAGAAGAGAGAGAGAGAGAGAGAGAGAGAGAGAGAGAGAGGAGAGAGAGAGAGAGAGAGAGAGAGAAAGAGAGAGACTCTTATGGGGTCAGAAAGGGGACAGGAAGCACTGCGAGGAGAATTATAGTTGGAATAAAATAACTCGGAAACAAGGAAACAAGAGGAAGAGAGGGAGGTCAGGGAGACAGAAAAGGGAAGAGAAAGAAGGAGAGGAAGGAAGGATGGGACGGAGAAACAAGGAACAGACAGCAGGAAAGAACCACCAGTAAGCACAGCCCAGTAGCACTCAGGCACCACATGACATCGAAACCCAGGAACATCACCAGCACAAGCACCAGTAGCACCTCCAGGCACCACCATCAACATCATAACCTCCAGGAACAACATCCCACAGCGCCTCCTTCACCAAGCTTCGCTACATTAAATTAAACCACAGCTTAATTACATTAAAACACAACCTGAGGACCTTAGATCACAGCTTCAGGACCTTACATCACAGCTTCAGGACCTTACATCACAGCTTCAGGACCTTAGATCACAGCTTTGAGGACCTTAAATCACAGCTTCAGGACCTTAGATCACACCTTCAGGACCTTAGATCACAGCTTCAGGACTTTAGATCACATCTTCAGTACCTTAGAGCACAGCTTAAAGACCTTAGCTCTCAGCTTCAGGACCTTAGATCACAGCTTCAGGATCTTACATCACACCTTCAGGACATTAGAACACAGCTCCAGGATCTTACATCACAGCTTCAGGACCTCAGACAACAGCTTCAAGATCTTACTTCATAGCTTCAGGACCTTAGATCACAGCTTCAAGACCTTAAAACACAACTTCAGAATCTTACATCAAAGCTTCAGGACCTTAGATCACAGCTTCAGAATCTTACATCACAGCTTCAGGATCTTAGAAGAAACCTTCGGAAATGTAGATCAAAGCTTCGAAACTTTATGGTCATTAGATCACAGCTTCTGGTCATTAGATCATAGCTTCTGGTCATTAGATCACAGCTTCTGGTCATTAGATCATAGCTTCTGGTCATTAGATCACAGCTTCTGGTCATTAGATCATAGCTTCTGGTCATTAGATCACAGCTTCTGGTCATTAAATCACAGCTTCTGGTCATTAGATCACAGCTTCTGGTCATTAGATCACAGCTTCTGGTCATTAGATCACAGCTTCCGGTCATTAGATCACAGCTTCTGGTCATTAGATCACAGCTTCTGGTCATTAGATCACAGCTTCTGGTCATTAGATCACAGCTTCAGAACTTTTGACGACTTACAAACCTCAGATCGCAGCTTCATGACCACAGCTTCAGAACCTTGCATCACAGCTATAGAAGCTTACATCTGGCCTTCAGAACCTTAGATCACAGCTTTAGGAAGCTAGGTCACAGCTGTGGTGTGAGAGCCGTCCGTTTACGCTCCACAACGAGGGAAAATGATGCAATATATATATATATATAATATAATCAATAAAGCGCTAGTTTTAAGCTCATATATTGTGACCGTCCCGCCTGACACCTTATAGATTCACGGAAATTACACCCAATGTATTATATTTCCCTATATTGTATACAAACTCATACCCAATGTCTATTATATCCTTATATTGAGAAAATAGTGGATCATTTCGATTAATGAAATTTATACTACTACTACTAATAATAATAATAAATAATAATAATTAGTAGTAGCAGTATATGCAATAATTAATTGTCATATATTCTTTGGGTAACAGTAGAAAGGAAAAGGTACCTTTAAAGCCCTTGTATAAAGAGCTTATCACCAGCAAAGCCTGGGCAGCGGCCATTTTTGTTTGTGTGAATAAAAGAGCCACGAGATGCAGAGCAAAATTGAAGAGGAACGACACTTTACTCCAAGATCTTTGTGGTTAAAGACACATTAGCAAACACATTGGATATTATATTACATTGTGGTGTTTCTTACTGGTGGTGTCTGTGATGAAGGTGGATGTGGAGGTAGATACTTGGATGCGGTGTCGGAAAAGATGTTGGATACGTGTTTGGCAAAGGAGATGCTGTGGGTAAGTTCAAGATATTATCAGTGACATACTACTATATAGAAAGCCCCTTGTTATGCTGAGCATTTCGGGCAGATTAGGTCAGTGTCCTAGGATGCGACTCACACCAGTCGACTAACACCCAGGTACCCATTTTACTGATGGGGAACATAGACAACAGGTGTAAAGAAACACGCCCAATGTTTCTGCCCTGGCTGGGAATCGAACCCAGGCCCTCGCCGTGTGAAGCGAGAGCTTTAGCCACCAGACCACCAGAGCCCCTCACGCACGGTGTCTTCAGTCTCCGATGACGTGACGAGAATAGATCTGTTTGTGACTTGATAAAGCCCATTGTGGGCGAAACGTAGTCAACAAAGAATCTCATTACACTGGATTTGCCTGTTTTTCTATCGTATCGGTATTTTATACCATTTATCTCCGTGTATGAAGAGAACAAGATCCCAGGCCCGACAAGTCCTGCACTTCGTGCATATAATATCTTAATTACCCAGAAAAGATACACAGCCCTCCACAGCATCTCCGTTGCCAAACATGTATCCATCTTTTCCAACACGGCATTCCAAGTATCTACCTCCACATCCACCTTCGTTAAGGACATCACCAGTAAGAGACACAACAGGGTTCAATCCCCTGCAGGTGTATACATAATCCCTTGCAACGACCGCAACCAATTATACTTAGGCGAGACATCCAGAGCACCAGTACCCAGGCAGAATGGACGATTTGAGGAATGCCTGTGTTCTACACTGAAACTACCAACAACCACTTCATCAACCACAGAGACGCAACTCATCGCCAGGAAAGAAGACACTCAGTGTTGCAGGATCTTGGAATCATCACTCATCTGAACCCCTTGTCAGGAAGCTTCTTAATCGTTATCCTACATAATAAAATACCTTCCCAACATTCTCCACCTGACTCTCCGCCCTATATATACTCATGTACTCTTTGCCCATGTAAATCTGTTTGTGTGGGCGAAACGTAGTCAATAAAGAAAAACATTATACTGCATTTGTAACTCTTGTTTTTCCTCCAAAAATGCAATGTATGATTGAAGTGACCAGGGTACCAAAACTGTTGCAAGTTCCTGACAATGTGTTGGCTGCAACACAAAAAGCATAGAGCTGTCATTTAACTTCCTCACCCTCTTGTTGCCTGTGGCATTGCTGGAGATCGATCCCGTGCTACCTTGGCCCGCCTCGTGGGAAGCAAGACAACGTTCACGATGCTCTAACCACTCGACCACTCGGTTTCCCGGGTTTATACTCAGTGTCTAATCTTTCCCTCTTGGGTTACCAGACGCTGTATCGAAACCTCAGCCACACTTTCATCAGGTCATTACGCGTTTCTCACACCTCTCTTATAACCTATATTATCATCATTGACTTCAGTCATGAATCCTAAGTGGCTTGTGATTCCTGGCAGAAATTGTTATTCTGGCGCTTTTGTATCCCTGCAACTACCACTATATCCGTTCCTTATGTCTTAGCTGTCGTTCTCCTGTGTTTATTCTCTCATCTTTTGCGAAACTCTACTGTGCTTTGATTGCCTGGTGTGTGTTGGGGCAGAGAACAAGAGAGATAGAATGAGGAGTGTGAGATATACAAGAACTGAGATAGCGGTGGATGAGAGGAGAGAGAGAGCTGGCGTCAGGTAGAGTTGGCTCCAAAACCTGGTGGTCCTTGATCAAGGACAGACAAGGTTATCTGCCTGATGAACTTATTCCACCTCTAAATCGACAGGATGGGACCACCTGTACTAGTAGTCAGAAGGAAACCGACCTCTTTGACGACAACTGTGATGCCAAGATGCAAGGTCCTGATACAGCAAGGGACCCTCTTTGGCTAGCTGCAAGAACTGTGTCAAAGCTGTCAGTGGACAATAAGGCAGGAGGTGCATCTTCTTCTTAAATCTTTGGATAAGAAAATGATGTGGGCCCAAAAAGCTGTGCCCAAGATTGCTGAGTATATGTGCAGACCAGCTAGCAGCACCTCTAACACGCATCTGTCAGCACTGTGAAAATGGAAACAGACAAATGTAGTCCTGTTCTCAAAAAGAAGGGAGCAGAAATCAGTAACTAAAGAGCAGTGTCACTCCTGTCAATCACTGGCAAGATCATTGAGACAACAATTTCATGGCAAATGTCAGTTTATCGACCACCAATAACTTCTTTGTGACCGTCAATATGCCTTCAGAAAACGTTACTCTTCTGCTGATCTATTGTTAAACCTCTCAAATAAGTGGCACCAGTCACTGGATGAATCCAAACTCAGCTGTGTAGTGGCACTGGACATTGCTGGTGCTTTCCACCGAGTTGGCACCAGGGACTCTTTTCAAAACTGCAAGCACTAGGAATTGCAAGCTCTACAGTGATTACCTTCTATGTACATCTCTGAGAGTAGTTGTCAATGGGACAGAGTCAGCAAGACATCGTATTGGAGCAAATGTTCCACAGGGAAGTATGCTTCGGCCATTGTAATAGAAAGTCAACTTCAACGACCTCCCCCATTTCATCCCAGAATCCCATGCATATGCAAATGACTGCACGCTAACATTTACTAATCCAAGAGAGGAAATGCCAGCTGTTCTACGCTACATCAATCACCACCTTACAGCCTTTGATAAACGATGGCCGGTAACATTTGCTCCTGATGGTCTCTAGCATCATGAAGGTAATGCTGGAGCAGTGGTAAGCATGAATGGATGGGGAAGAAGTTGATATCCTTGGGGTGAAATTCGACTCCAAACTGACCATGAAGAACCACGTTGTAAACCTGGCAAACAAGGCGGCCAGGAAGCTTACTGCACTTAGACGTATCTCGCATCTGCTTAACAGTAGAGGTTGCAAGATTCTGTACGAGGCACAAGTACGCTCACACCTTGAGTATGCTCCACTTTCTTGGATTGCCTGATATTTCCCTATCTCATATGCGACTTCTTGACAGAATAGAGAACAAAGCAAGACGCCTCATCTCTCTCCTGGACTCAGCCTGGATAGACCTGTGATTTCAGCAGAGCCTTCAACACAGGAGGGATGTGGGTGGCCTTACTGTTATGTACAAGGCCAACAGTGTCAAAGTACCACACTTGGCTCCACTCCGAGGACAGCGAGAAGAAAGCTTCTACTACACCACAAGACGGGCAACAAGCAACAACTTCACTCTTTACCCTTCTCCAGGACATCGCTACATCTGAGATCATTCATTCCTAGGATGACTCGAGTCTGCAACATGTTCATACAGCATAACGATATCAACGAAATAAAGTCAGCTGATCAAATGTAATTACTGGCTCACAGATGGCTCCAACTTCATCCTGTTCCCTACTTGTATGTCTCATAACAATAAAAAAGGGCTTTTAAATGAGCTGATGTTGGTAACAGCTCTTAGCTTGTCAATAAAGTTAGGAATCTAACTTGTAACCTTGTCAAAATTAGAATCATACCTTGTAAAGGAAAGAGAGAGAGAGAGAGAGAGAGAGAGAGAGAGAGAGAGAGAGAGAGAGAGAGAGAGAGAGAGAGAGAGAGAGAGAGAGAGAGAGAGCGTAATCTTGGGGTATGTTCATTTGGCAAAGTACTCACCTGCCCCCGGGTCTTGGGACCACCATTATCTTTGCTCAACTTAGGACGCTCTATTCGAAATTGCTTCCTATTGGTTGTATATATTTCCGATATTCCAAGTGCCACCAGACACTCTTGCCTCGCGCGCGATTAAAAGAGGGCGATAAATTGTGGTGCTTGTGGTGCTTGTGGTGGTGGTGGTGGTGGTGGTGGTGGTGGTGGTGTGTGGTGGGGGTAGTCGTGGGTGGTGGTAGACTGTGGGTGATAGTAGGTGGTATTAGGTGGCAGGTGGTGGTGGTGGAGGGGATGGTGGTGGTGGTGATGGTGGTGGTGGTGATGGTAGTGGTAATGATAGAGATGGTGGTTGTGGTGGTGGATGTTGATATTCTTGACGACGACGTTGGTGATGTTTATAGTGACGGTGGTGGTGGTGGTGGTGGTGGTGGTTGTGCAGATTATGTTAGTGGTGGTTGAGGTCATGGTTGTTTCATTGATGATGATGGAGGTGGTGGTGTTGGTGATGCAGGTGACAGTGTTGATGCTTATGGTGGTGGATGTTTTTGTGTTGATCTGGTGGTGGAGGTGGTAGTAGTGGTGGTGATGAGGGTTGATTATGACAGTATTGAATGCATTTAGGAGGCGCCATGGTGGTGGTGGGGGTACAGGCGTCGACTGGCCACCTGACAATTCTGACTAATGCCAGACGTGCCCTGCCCAAATGTGCCGGTGGGCTGGAAACTAGGCTGGTCAGGTTCACAACACCAACTTAGACGATCACCAACATACAACGCGTATACAACTGGAATAAATCAATAATATCTATTGACCACTGATAAGGGTCTACCACTGTTCAAGTGGTAGACCACTTGAACAGTGGTTTACGTTGTTTACATTGGTGCAGCGGCTGGCAGATAGCTTCTTAATCAGTCATCAACTCAGACCTACAACTGGAGCAATCATTGCTAAAAATACTGCTTTCCTCAAATTAGGCCTCAAATCGACTATGTCACTATGTGAACCACTTCAAGAATTACCCTGAATCTGCATTATACGTTATGTCAATATTTTATAGATTCCTAACTACATTCAAGAGAAAATATTTATGGAAATTTTACAGTAAAATGCCATACTGAACAAAAGTTTAAAAATACGCCTTTGTCAATGATTTTATTCATTGCATTACAAAAACTACGCCTTGCTTTATCAATGACAATTGCAAAGGCTCGCTTAACTCTTAGTAATAATGTTTCACAAATTACTTTCCTATGGATCTCAGCAAGAATCTCTGCTCTTGTTGCCAAACCAACCTGGAGTCCACCTCGAGTGAGTTCTGGAGTCCACCTCGAGTGAGTTCTGGAGTCAACGTCGTCCTGTCCATGACCTTAGATAAGAACTATAGCAACCATGCTGAGTTAGGCATAAAAATTAACAACTTGACTTTTACACTACTGAATTGTTTGCCATGCTAATGGCACTAATGTTAACATATGACACTGATTATTAATAATTCTGTCATCATTGAGTCACAATGACTAACATTCTCATTAGAGAAGCTACAGTTAGCTATAGATAATTAACAATCAGAGAAAATAAATTAATGTGCAGTTTTTATGTATTCCATCACATATTGAATTATTCTCTCTTGATAAAGCTGATAAGTACTCTGAAGGAACATGTTGAACATAACTTTGGTATATCTGTGCCTGGAATAAGGAATAATATTAGGAGAGAAGTAAATAATGAAAGTGAATGTCATAGGAATGCAGTCAGAAGCCTGAGTACTTTATCACTCACTATGCTAACACATACATAAATGAGCATGTGAACAGACTGACTGATGATGCAGCAGCCAGGCTTAGATTTGGTAACAAATACCTCTGGTATAGATCAAAATAAATGCAAAGTATATATATGGTCAGCCTTATGGGCACTTTATTCAACACCTTGTGCTTCATTGACCACATACTAAGGAATATAATACCCTATGTGATTTATCAAGCTAACTTACATATTAAGCATACAGTGGACCCCCGGTGTTCGTAATTAATTCATTCCAGAATGCTGTTCAAGTGCCGTTACCAAACGAATTTGTTCCCATAAGGAATAATGTAAATTAGCTTAGTCCTTTTAGACCCCCAAAAATACACTTACAAAAGCACTTACAAAAATACTCTTACATAACTGTTCGAGTTTGGAGCAGTACGAAAACCGGGGGACCACTGTATGTTCTTAATTTGCTTCCAACAGATAAAACAATTGTAGATATAAATCCAAGTGAACTAGTGTTAACCTTTTGGTGGTCTAGTTCCTAGGCTTTCGTTTATCTATTAACAAAGGATCAAAGGATCTACCTTTGCGTTTTGTGAATTCATGTGCTGTTGCGTTACCCTTCAAAAGATGGATTAAGGGATACACAATTAACTAGACGATTCGGTGGCAAAATCTAGACTACACTGAATTCTACACATAACGAAATTTAATACAAAAATTATTTCCATAGGTAACCAAATTCATATTTTAGAAAAACATAGTAGTAGTGCGAGAAGGGGGAGAGTTAGAAGTGAGGAAAGAAGAACGAAGGTGGAAAAAGGGTGAGAAGGTAGGAAATGTGGGTGGAGAAAAGACTAAATGAGTGTGAGGGAGGAAAATAAATTAGGAAAGAAGAGTGAGCGAGGGTGAACAGAGTTGATGGGAGACTAGACACTGCTTCTTTATTACCAGAGTTCGTATATTTGACTGAGTGCTAGAAGAAGGACATTGAAGGTCGGGTTAAACATTTAGCTTAGATCGGTGTTCCCTCCGTCTTCATTGTCAATAATGAGGAAAACCCAGACTCACAAAGAAATGTTAAGGGAAATGTTATCAAGAGTTGTCAAAACAAGACAATGTTATCAAGAGTTGTCAAAACAAGACAATGTTATCAAGAGTTGTCAAAACAAGACAATGTTATCAAGAGTTGTCAAAACAAGACAATGTTATCAAGAGTTGTCAAAACAAGACAATGTTATCAAGAGTTGTCAAAACAAGACAATGTTATCAAGAGTTGTCAAAACAAGACAATGTTATCAAGAGTTGTCAAAACAAGACAATGTTATCAAGAGTTGTCAAAACAAGACAATTAAGAATCCTTGGCTTCATATCAAGAAGGAAAAATAATAGAAGTCCTCAGGTTGTTCTTCAACTCTATATATCTTTGATTAAGCCTCATTTAGACTATGCTGCACAGTTTTGGTCACCGTATTACAGAATGCATATAAATGCTCTGGAAAACGTACAGAGGAGGATGACAAAGTTGATCCCATGTATCAGAAATCTTCCCTATGAGGATAGACTGAGGGCCCTGAATCTGCACTCTCTAGAAAGGCGTAGAATTAGAGGGGATATGATTGAGGTGTATAAATGGAAAACAGGAATTAATAAAGGGGATGTAAATAGCGTGCTGAAAATATCCAGCCAAGACAGGACTCACAGCAATGGTTTCAAGTTGGAAAAATTCAGATTCAGGAAGGATATAAGAAAGCACTGGTTTGGTAATAGAGTTGTGGATGAGTGGAACAAACTCCCGAATACCGTTTTAAAAATAGGTAGGATAAATACATGAGTGGGTGTGAATTGGACCCGACTAGCTTGTGCTACTAGGTCAAGGCATTGGTTTAAGCTGGTGGGAGAATTGGATCTGCCTCGCATGGGCTAGTAGGCCTGCTGCAGTGTTCCTTCTTTCTCATGTTTTTATGTTCTTAAGAAATAAACTATGATTGTCTTCACCTAAAATATGCCAAGTGGTTTTGTAAACCTGTCCTTGATGGTAGTGTCATTGATAAGGTCCAAGAACTCTTAGTCTCATCAAACAAACCATCTACCAGACATGGTGTTTGGTTGGCTATAGTATCAACCTATATTTCTGCGAAGTATTGCTTGAACTATTTTTGCCCACTCCTGTTTGGTTGTCATGCAAAGGTTGTTGAACTGAACTATCACTGAGAGCTTTGTTGAGATTGTGGAAACCAGATACATGTCCAGTATGAATAACTAAATCGTAATGAACACTTGTCAATACTCAATAACGCACATGAAGACAAAAAGAGATTAACTGATCTGTGTATTTAGAGTCCCTTCTGGGGTTCTCTTCGGCAGATACACAGTGAAAGAACATAAATTTATAGGGAAGTAAGAGTGTCAGGTGAGCGTGTGGGAGTACACGTCAAGGAGCGGGTTATTACTGAGCATGTCCAGTATCTGGAAAAATAAACACATAAGCAGTATAATGTGATCCTTTATTGACAACGTTTCGCCCACGCAGTGGGCTTTATCGAGTCACAAACAGATCTGTCTGTGGAAAAATAAACACATAAGCAGTATAATGTGATCCTTTATTGACAACGTTTCGCCCACGCAGTGGGCTTTATCGAGTCACAGACAGATCTACCTGGAAAATGAGCAACATGGAGATATATATAGGGTACAGTCAGGTGGAGAATGCTGGGTCAGGTGGAGAAAGCTGCATGTGAGTCTTAAAAGTAGTGTGATAGTTAAAAACATAGTGTGACTTAAAGGACATGCAGTGTACCATTCTTGAGTTCTAGGTGGGATAGCGTTGAAGAAGTTTCTTGGCAATAGGTTCAGCTATGTTGTAGAAGCCGTTGTTCTGGTTGAAGTTGTTGGATATACAGATGAGTGATGATTCTTTTAAGACTCACATGCAGCTTTCTCCACCTGACCCAGCATTCTCCACCTGACTGTACCCTATATATATTTTCATGTTGCTCATTTTCCAGGTAGATCTGTCTGTGACTCGATAAAGCCCACTGCGTGGGCGAAACGTTGTCAATAAAGGATCACATTATACTGCTTATGTGTTTATTTTTCCATTGTGTCGGTATTTTATACCATTTATTTCCAGATCTGTCTGTGACTCGATAAAGCCCACTGCGTGGGCGAAACGTTGTCAATAAAGGATCACATTATACTAATATTGGTAGAATTACCGACAATATGTTAAGTAAAAGGACACAAATGCAGCTAATGTGACATTTTATTGTGGCAACGTTTCGCTCTCCAGGAGCTTTCTCAAGCCGTTACAAGCGATACATGGACACAGTGGGCATATATATACTCTTAAAGTGAGGTGAAATACTAGTGGTGGTCGAGGTAGTAGTGATATAAGTAGTAGTAGTAGTAGTAGTAATACAATAAGGTAGAACAATCAATATGCACATGAGTAAAAGGTGATAAAACAAATACTTGGGTAGTATAACAATAGGTTAGACAAATATTTTTGCTGGAGGTTGAAATATAGAAGGCCTGTAGGAGTGTTCCACATCTACGATGTGCTTGTGTTGAATTAGCAGGAGAGACTATGTGATGGTATGGTTAACTGTTTTCAGGAGGATTCTTGCTAAGACTTTAGGGATGGTGAAGCTGCCTTTGTTTTGTTTAATTGTGTTAGAAACAGAGATAAGTGCTGATTCAAGGCATTTGCGTCTACGGAAATTAGTTTCTTTGATTACTAGTCGGGCGTCTTTGAATTTCATGAGATGATTGTTGGAATTTCGGTGTTGTACGCAGGCGTTGTTCAGGTTATCGTTTCTGCATGCATTAATGTGTTCATTGATGCGTGTTTCGAGGTTTCTTGCTGTTTCTCCTACATAAATTCTGTCGCAGCCTCCACAGGGTATAGTGTAGACCCCTGCGTTGACTGGTTCATGGTGCTTGGATTTAGTCCTGGTTAGATCCTTAATAGAAGTACTGGAAGCAATGGCGACTCTAGTGTTAGCTTGTGCAAATACTTTAGAAATGTTGGATGCAACCTGGCTGTTGGGAAGAATTATAACTTTGTTTGGAGTGGTGTTGACGCGTGGAGAATTAATGATCTGAAGAGCTCTTTTCTTGCAATATTTGATGAAAAAGGAAGGAAAATGTAAATCAGTGAAGGTTTGGTGAATGTATGTACATTCCTCGTCAAGAAACTCAGGACTACAAATTCGGTAAGCTCTTAGGAAGAATCCGATGATGATGCCTCTTTTGGTCTTAGTATCTTGACTGGAATAGAAGTGTGTGAGGTCATTTTTATTTGTAGGTTTCCGGTAAACTTGAAATCTTAGGTTGTTATCTACTTTGTGGATGAGGACGTCTAGAAAGGGTAGCTTGTTATTGGACTCTTCTTCTAGTGTAAACTGGATCGCCGGTTCAACTGCGTTGAGCCTTGCCTGAAGATTCCGTACATCAAAACGTTTGGGAGTTATTACGAGGACGTCGTCCACGTAACGTAACCAAGTGACGCTTGAGGGTATGATGTTGGCGAAGTGTTCAGCCTCTAGGTGTTCCATGTACAAGTTAGCTAAGACGGCACTGATGGGGGATCCCATTCCCATGCCGTATGTTTGTTTGTAGAGCCTGTTATTGAAAGAAAAACAGTTGAAATTAACACAGAGTTCAATAAGGTCAACAAAATCTCCGGGACGTAGAGGAAGGTTAAGGTCCTGATTGACTTTACGTCGTAGAACCTCGATTGATATTTGTCTAACCTATTGTTATACTACCCAAGTATTTGTTTTATCACCTTTTACTCATGTGCATATTGATTGTTCTACCTTATTGTATTACTACTACTACTACTTATATCACTACTACCTCGACCACCACTAGTATTTCACCTCACTTTGAGAGTATATAATAGCCCACTGTGTCCATGTATCGCTTGTAACGGCTTGAGAAAGCTCCTGGAGAGCGAAACGTTGCCACAATGAAATGTCACATTAGTTGCATTTGTGTCCTTTTACTTAACATCACATTATACTGCTTATGTGTTTATTTTTCCATTATGTCGGTATTTTATACCATTTATTTCCATGTCCAGTATCTACAGAGCTGAAGCTTTGCAATGAAAGACCTTACACGCCAATGTGATTAATCATTGTCTTCTCTTTTACTTGAAGTTTCAGATTTAGTTTATTCGGTGTTTGAAATATATCCCTAAGGTAAGCAAGATATAGTACAAAACTTACACCCTTTACTTACACTTTTGTGATGCTTTAAGATGAACTTAGACT
This sequence comes from Cherax destructor, assembly GCA_009830355.1. NCBI lineage: Eukaryota > Metazoa > Arthropoda > Malacostraca > Decapoda > Parastacidae > Cherax > Cherax destructor. Next base: position 14,281 of record WNWK01005882.1, read on the forward strand.
TGAGCTTCCATGAATGTCCTTCGGATAACAAGCAAACTTGAACACGTAGCAAGAGATTCTGATAAGCTGAATTCAGATCCTGGCACAGTTTTTCATAATCTTTTATGCCAGTTTGCTACACCATGGAAAAGTCCTGAGACGTGTCGCACAGGCTCTAGGATGCTCTGACAGAAGACGTGTCGACCAGGTGCTTCGGCTCCTTCAGGTCCCTGGTGATGGACCAGGTGCTTCGGCTCCTTCAGTGCCCTGGTGATGGACCGGGTGTTTCGGCTCCTTCAGTGCCCTGGTGATGGACCAGGTGCTTCCATGGATAACGTTCTTTGTCTCCACAGACTCCTCAGTACACCACTCACCTTTTTCACCCTCATCATTTCTGTGATTCACCTCGTCTTTCATAGACCAATTTGCTGACAAGTGCACTCCCAGATATCTGAATACATTCGCTTCCCTCGTGCCCCCTTCTTCCAATCTGATATCCAATCATTCATTACCTTAATTTTTTATCCTCATCACCTTGATCTTACGTATGTTTACTTTTAATATCCTTCTTTTACATACCCTTCCCAACTCGTCTACCAACCTATGCAACTTCACTTCAGAATCTCCCAAAAGCACAGCACAGTGTCAACAGCAAAAAACAACTGTAACAACTCTCAATTTGTGTTAGATTCTTTATCTCTTAATCTTTCACGTCTTGCCAACACTTTAGCATTCACTTCTCTTACAACCCAATCTATATATATATATATATATATATATATATATGTCGTGCCGATTAGGTAAAACTTGCCATTTTGGCTTAAATAGCAACGGTCTTCTTGCCATATAAGACAAGCGAAAATTTGTGTATGGAATAATTTCGCAAAAATCATTCTGAACCTAACGAAAAAAATATATTTCATTGTGTTTGTTTATTATTAAATTAATGTTAACGTATCTAAAATATATTTAGTTGAGTTAGGCTAAATTAAATTGCGATTGTTGTAATAAGGTTAGGTAGGTTTTCAAAGTTTCTCTTGGTACAAAATTATAAATTTTACAATAACATAAATGAAAAATATATCTTTAATCGTATAAGAGAAAATTTAAAATGACTTAATTTTAAATGAGTTCTTGCTAATTGACCAGTTTTACCTAATCGGCACGACATATATATATATATATATATATATATATATATATATATATATTGAACAACCATGGTGACATCACGCATCCTTGTCTAAGTCCTACTTTTACTGAGAAAATCTCCCTCTCCTCTATATACTCTAACCTGAGAATCACTATACTCTTAAAAACTCTTCACTGCTTTCAGTAACCTACCAACTATTCCATGCATTTTCAACATCTGCCCGATTGCTTCCCTATCCACCCTGTCATATCCCTTTTACAAATCCATAAATGCAATAAAAACCTCTTTACCCTTATCCAAATACTGTTCACCTATATGCTTAATTGTAAACACTTGGTCTACACCCCTCCCTACCCTTCACAAAGCCTCCTTGTTCATCTGTGATCCAGCCTCCGTCTTACTCTTAGTTCTCTCAAAGATAACTCCACCATACACTTTACCAGGTACACTCATCAGGAAAATTCCCCTATAATTTTTACACTCTCTTTTGTCCCCTTTGCCTACATGTAAATTGACTATGCATGCTCTCTGTCATTCCCTAGGTACCTTCCCCTCTTCGATACATTTATTAAATAAAAGCAACAACTATTCCAAAACTATATCCCCACCTGCTTTCAACATTTCTGTCTTTATCCCATCAATCCCAGCCACTTTACCTCCTTTCATTCTACCTACTACATCACGCACCTCCCACATTCACAACTGGCTCTTTTCACTCCTACAAGATGTTATTCCCTCCTGAAAATGTAGGAAACAAGTTCCCTATCTTCATCAACATTTAACAGTTCCTTAATATATTCCTCCATCTTCCCAACTCTCCATCTAATAACTCTCCTCTCCTATTTTTAACTGTCAGTTCCATTTGTTCCATAGGTTTTCAACTTATTAATCTCACTCCAAAACTTTTTCATCGTCTCAGCAAAATTTGTTAATAACTTCTCACCCACTCTTTTCATTTGCTCTCCTTTTATGCTCCTTCACTACTCTCTTAACCTCTCTTTTTCCCTCCATATACTCCTCCCTTTGTATCACTTCTACTTTAAAAAGGGGTTGGCCTGTATATCACAGAGTCACTTATATGTTCAGAACTACTAAATGCCTCAAATGATGTAGTTGAAGTACTAGCAATAAAGGTCGAGAATCAAAACCTGGTCATCGTGGTTGTCTACAAGCCCCGGATGCAACGTCCCAACAATTCCAGGAACAGCTTCTGAAAATTGACCACTGTCTGGAAAATCTTCCAGCTCCTGCCCCAACATCTTGCTACTGGGGGATTTCAACCTCAGGCACCTAAATGGAGGAACATTGCAAACAATGTGGTAGCAGAGATAACACCAGGAGGCAGCTCAGATGAAAATTCACACATGCATGAACTTTTAAATCTCTGCACCAAGTTCACCTTAAACCAGCAAATAGTAGAGCCCACAAGATTAGAGAATACGCTGGACCTCATCTTCACTAACAATGATGATCTGATACGAAATGTCATCATATCAAAAAAATATACTCAGATCACAACATAATAGAGGTCCAGACATGCATGCGGGGAGCTCCAGATCAACAAAATGTGATCAGCCATGAGGGAGCTTTCTCCAAATTCAACTTCAATAACAAACATAAGGTGGGACCAAGTAAACCAAGTCCAAATGATATAAACTGGGAAGATTGCCTAAGCATCACGGATCCCAAACCTATGTCTTGAACAAATTAACTCTGTGGTATTGAGGTTTGCTCAAGGCAAATTCCCTTAAGGAAAAGGAGGAGAAGATGCAAACTAGAAAGAGAGAGGCGCCTCATACAGGCGAAGGCACAGAATAACGGAGCGGCTACAGGAGGCCAATATCTCTGAAATACGTAGGGAGACACTAGTCAGAGAAATAGCAAACATCGAATTAAAACTAAAGGAATCTTATAGGAATCAAGAGACACGGGAAGAACTAAGAGCATAAATGAAATTGAAAGAAACCCTAAGTATTTCTTTTCCTATGCAAAATCAAAGTCGAGAACAACAAACCAGTATTGGTCCCTACTTAAACCGGATGGGTCCTACACAGATGACAGCAAGGAAATGAGTGAGTTACTTAAATCCCAGTATGACTCAGTCTTTAGCGAGCCACTAACCAGACTGAAAATCGAAAACCTAAATGATTTTTCATGAGAGTGCCACAGAACTTGACAGACGCATGCCTTTCTGACATCATCACTACGCCAAATGACTTTGAAAAGGCAATAAATGACATGCCCATGCACTCCGCCCAGGCCCAGACTCATGGAACTCCGTGTTCATCAAGAACTGCAAGAAGCCCTATCACATGCTTTTAACATCCTATGGAGAGGGAGCATGGACACTGGGATCGTCCCGCAGCTACTAAAAACAACAGACATAGCCCCGCCCACAAAGGGGGCAGTAAAGCAATAGCAAAGAACTACAGACCAATTGCGCTAACGTCCCATATCATAAAAATCTTTGAAAGGGTTCTAAGAAGCAAGATCGCCACCCATCTTGATACCCATCAATTGCACAACCCAGGACAGCATGGGTTTAGAGCAGGCCGCTCCTGTCTGTCCCAACTACTGGACCACTACGACAAGGTCCTGGATGCTCTAGAAGATAAACAGAATGCAGATGTTATATACACAGATTTTGAAAAGCCTTTGACAATTGTGACCATGGTGTAATAGCACACAAAATGCGTGATAAAGGAATAACAGGGAAAAGTTGGTAGATGGATTTATAATTTCCTAACACATAGAACACAAAGAGTAGTAGTCAACAGAGTAAAGTCTGAGGCAGCTACTGTAAAAGCCTGTTCCACAAGGCACAGTACTTGCTCCCATCCTATTCCTCATCCTCATATCAGACATTACAGGGATATAAGCCACGTGCTGTGTCTTCCTTGCAGATGACACCCGAATTATGACAGTGTCCACGTTGAAGACACTGCAAGACTCCAAGCAGACATAAACCAAATCTTTAAATGGGCTGCAGAAAACAATATGAAGTTCAATGATGAGAAATTTCAATTACTCAGATACGGAAAACGTGAAGAAATTAAAATCTCATCGGAGTACAAAACTAATTCCAACACACAATAGAGCGAAAACTAATGTAAAAGACCTGGGAGTGTTCATGTCAGAGGATCTCACCTTCAAGGACCATAACAATGTAGCAATTGCATCTGCTCGAAAAATGACAGGATGGATAATGAGAACCTTCAAAACCAGGGATGCCAAGCCCATGTTGACACTTTACAGATCGCTTGTTCTATCTAGGCTGGAATATTGCTGCACACTAACTGCACCTTTCAAGGCGGGTGAAATTGCTGACCTTGAAAATGTGCAGAGAACCTTCACGGCACGCATAAGTGCGATAAACCACCTCGACTACTGGGAACGCTTGAAGTTCCTAAACCTGTACTCTCTAGAACGCAGGCGGGAGAGATACATTATTATATACACATGGAAAATTCTCGAGGGCTTAGTACCAAACTTGCACACAAAAATCACTCCCTACGAAAGCAAAAGACTCGGCAGGCGATGTAACATTCCCCCAATGAAGAGCAGGGGTGCCACTAGCACGTTGAGGGACAACACAATAAGTGTGAGGGGCCCAAGATTGTTCAACTGCCTCCCAGCATACATCAGGGGATTACCAACAAGCCCCTGGCTGTCTTCAAGCAGGCACTGGACAGGCACTCAAGTCGGTACCTGATCAGCCGGGCTGTGGTTCGTACGTTGGACTGCGTGCGGCCAGCAGTAACAGCCTGGTTGATCAGGCTCTGGTCCAACAAGAGGCCTGGTCACGGACCGGGCCGCGGGGGCGCTGACCCCTGGAATTTTCCAGGTAGACTCCAGGTAGACTCTACCTCTCATTCCACCAGTCGCTCTTCTTCCTCCCGCACCCACTATCCTGTAACCACACACACACTTCTGCTGAAAACTTTAACACTACATTTTTAAATCTACCCCATACATCTTCAACCTCATCACCTATACTCTCACTAGCCCATCTTTCTTCCAATAGTTGTTTATATCTTCCCCTAACTACCTCCTACTTTATTTTATAAACCTTCACCTCTCTCCTACTTGCTGACACCATTCTTCTTGTTTCTCATCTACCTTTTACTCTCACTGTAGCTACAACTAAAAAATGATGTGATATATCCGTGGCCCCGTCTAAAAAAATACACATGTTTAAGTCTACCCATCAGTCTTCTATCTACCAACACATAGTACAACAAACTACTGTCATTACGGCATATATTATATCTTGTATGCTTATACCTAATTTCTTAAAATATGGTTTACTTATTACCAAACCTCTTTCTATAAAAGGCCCCTAATTTCATTTACACCTGACACCCGAAACTTACCTACCACACCCTCTACAACTACTTTCTCACTTGGTTAAAAACTTCCTATACATTCGCTTAACATCTCCCAAAACCTCTCTCTCTCCTCTACACTCCTCTCTTCTCCAGGTGCATAAACACTTATTATAACCCACTTTTTGCATCCGACCCTTATTTTAATCCACATAATCCTTGAATTTATTCTCCTTCCATAAGTGATACCAGATAATCCTACTACACTTAATTTACGGTTATTTAAAAAGTACAATAAAAAAAAATTAATTCATGCAGTTTTGCAAACACTTTCGCAATCCAACTACACGAACACACCTGCAAAAAGGCTTTGTTTCGTATATTTAATGCGTCGAAACATGATTATTAAAGGATTCGTCAAAATACGGCGAACGCATGACTTTCAACAGCACCATCAACACTACAACCACAGAAAACCACATTTGTTCAGCAGCAGTACCAGCACCACCACCATCTGCACCAGCACCACCACCATCTGCACCAGCACCACCACCATCTGCACCAGCACCACCACCATCTGCACCAGCAATAGCAGCAGCTAAACAGCAGAATATCACAAAAGCGTAAGAGAGCCAATATATAGCAATAATAAATACAGCGCCATAAGTTTTAATCGGAAATGATATCATCACAATCTAGAAATGAGTAACTTATAAATTTATAACCTATACAGTAGTGTACCGAGACATACTGAAGTAAGCTGGTTTTGATTGTATCATCCGGCACCGCATTCATTAACCTTCTATGAACATTACGATTGCTGGGTATAACTCTGAATGGCCGCAATGTGGAAAGTTTCTGATTGCTGGGTGTAGCTCTGAATGGCCGCATTGTGGAGAGTTTTAATTAAGTTTCCCTGTTTACTCGGGGGTTCCTACAGTTATTCAAGGTTCAGAGGTTCAATACGTTTGTGGGAGGAACAGATGACGTAAGTTTACGAGCAACTCTGATTACGACGTAGACTTAAGCAACAGTGGCAAAAGACTTCTTACGGACTACTAGGCCGTAGGAGTTAATAAATCAATATAACCCAAAAAGTCAAACACAGTAGAATATTTTTTTTTTTTTTTAGAATATTTTCGAGTCCTTCCACATTCGTCCCGACCTAAAATAAACGATTAACTTATAGAAATATATTTACTGCTGGGCAATAGGTACAGTTTTTCACTCCCAGGACTCCCCCCGAGAATTCATACATGCATATATGTCGTGCCGAATAGGTAAAACTTGCGATTTTGCTTACATAGCAACGCTGTTCCTGCCGAATAAGGCAAGGAAAATTTGTTTATGTAATAATTTGCCAAAATCATTCTTGAAGCTAACGAAAAAATATTTTTTGTGTTTGTTTATTACTAAATTATTGTAAACTTATCTAAAATATATTTAGTAGGATTAGGCTAAATTAAATTGCGCTTGATATAATAAGGTTAGATAAGTTTTCTAAGAATCTTTCGGTACAAAATCATTAATTTTTATATTAACATAAATGAAGAATATATATCCTTAAATGTATAAGAGAAATTTTTAGAAAGGACTTAATTTTAAATGAGTTCATCCTAACTGACCAGTTTCACCTATTCGGCACGACACACCACACATATATATATATATATATATATATATATATATATATATATATATATATATATATATATATATATATATATATATATATATATATATATACACACACACTGAGCTGATTCCTAAGAAAAAAACCCTCAGGTTGATAGAAGACAGGATGACACTAATACACATTATGCCTGCTACCTACTCAACAAAATGGCTGTCCCTCTCAAAACTCAATTCTTGAGGTGCTCCCATCTCTTCAACTGTTCAAAAGTCGAGGAATATAACTCACCTGTAGAGACCTTACTAGAGTGTACTGAATCTTTCCCTTGAAGATGGACAGTGGTTGCAAGCCTCACTTCCAGTCAGCCTTGGGGGCTGGGAGTACGTAAATCCTCCCAGACTGCCCTACCAACTTTCTTATCCTCTTCCATAGCATCGGATGAGCTAGTACAGCAAATGCTTCCAGTTGATCTTGCTGACTTAACAGGAATACAGAATCCAAGCTGCACCAGGGCCATTACGAGTGGGAGAGACTCGCTGCTCCATCGGCCAAACCCAGTGTGGATCTGGCCTACAAACAATCCAGATGGGATGGTCCCTTAATTGAAAAGGTGCATAACAAGATGGTCAGAGTTGCAACGTGCAACAGGGAGTTTGCTCGTCTCCAAGCTGTGAGAGCACCTTACCCTGGAGTTTCCTTCCTAACAATTCCAATTTCGGCAATGTGAACACTCTTCGACTCACAGACGCCTCCGTATAGCAGTGGTTCTACGGCTCGCTGCTCCAAATCACACAGAATTGTCTAAATTTTTCCCCGATTCTTCTAGAATTAAACAGGCACATGAGTATTAGTTATCGCATCCTCTGAGAATTGGTGGGAGGGGGTGGAAACAGGGAAAGTATCCAGTTGCAAATAACAATGAAGACTGGATACCAGAAGCAATGCCATACCCGTGGTATGGTTTGTTTACCAGACACTGTTCATTCTTAGTATCTTTCCTTGCAATATTGCTATGTTGTACGCTAGGCTCGAGTAGTCAGTGACCTTAAGCAATAGCTGAGAGTTCGACTCTTCATATTTTAATTTCGAACAGACGTCATTCTTTTAATATACAGAATCTAAAAATACACTGAAAATACCAACAAGACGACTACATTTCTGCCCCCTGGGTGTAGCGAGTCGCTCCAAGAGGCAGAGCTGGGGACAACCACACCAACCTTGCTATACTGATACATTAGACATGATATTTGTCCATCAGCTCTCTGAGGAGCCATTGTTCAGGGATTACGTACGTCACAGACCAGTCTCTTGCCTACATTTGCAAGAGTAAATCAAAGGAGAGGAATTAGGTCAGAATCACCCTAATCAAGTTTGAAAAATGGTTGATTTGACATATCAATTTGGAAGGGAATTTACTTTTTCTGCAAAATTTCTTATTTTTGAGATCTGAATCAAAGGTCATCCTTTGTTTGGTAAATTATTTATTTTCTGCCATCCGTTGTGACAGTAAGACTCAGTTCAAGTCGTTGAGAGTCCTGGGGGTGGTAAATAAATTTCAGTTGCCAATAGTAAGGGATAAGCTCACTTTCAGTCATCTTTTGTTTTCGTAGGTAATGGCTAAAATCTAATCATTTTCTGTTGTAGAATGTAAGGGCTCATGTGCAGTGACAATACTGATGTCATACACGGTAAATATCTTTTCAGAGGGAAAGGAGTCTTTGATGAAGGTGAACAGCACTAAATTCAAAAACAGATGTTACCATTCCCTTCCTGAGATCTAACCTGATTACCTCTTGGTAATCAGGCACTGCTAATCCCTACAGATTTTGCGCTTTCCTTTCAAAAACGCAAGTCGTGGCTTCCTTACAAGCTCGCTTCAGTGGCCACCATCACATCATCAACTCTCAAATTATTATGTATTTCCACTATGAACTAGAAAACTTAATTTCCCACCAAGGCGAGGTGGCCCAAAGAGAAAAACAAAAGTTTCTCTTTTTAACTTTAGTAATATATACAGGAGAAGGGGTTACTAGCCCCTTGCTCCCGGCATGTTAGTCGACTCTTACGACACGCATGGCTTACGGAGGAAGAATTCTGTTCCACTTCCCCATGGGGATAAGAGGAAATAAGAACAAGAACTAGTAAGAAAATGGAAGAAAACCCAGAGGGGTGTGTATATGTATGCTTGTACATGAATGTGTAGTGTGACCTAAGTGTAAGTAGAAGTAACAAGACATACCTTAAATCTTGCATGTTTATGAGACAGAAAAAAGACACAAGCAATCCTACCATCATGTAAAACAATTACAGGCTTTCGTTTTACACTCACTTGGCAGGACGGTAGTACCCCTGGGCGGTTGCTGTCTACCAACCTACTGCCATATATATATATATATATATATATATATATATATATATATATATATATATATATATATATATATATATATATATTATATATATATATGTCGTGCCGATTAGGTAAAACTTGCGATTTTGGCTTAAATAGCAACGCTCACCTTGCCATATAAGACAAGTGAAAATTTGTGTATGCAATAATTTCGCCAAAATCATTCTGAACATAACGAAAAAATATATTTCATGGTGTTTGTTTATTATTAAATTAATGTTAGCACGTATCTAAATATATTTAGTGGTTAGGCTAAATTTATATTGCGCTTGTTGTAATAAGGTTAGGTAGGTTTTCAAAGTTTCTCTTGGTACAAAATTATAAATTTTACATTAACATAAATGAAAAATATATCTTTAAACGTATAAGAGAAATTTTAGAAAGGACTTAATTTTGACGAGTTCTTGCTAATTGACCAGTTTTACCTAATCGTGTCGAATAGGTAAAACTGGTCAACTAGCAAGAACTCATTTAAAATTAAGTCCTTTTTATAATTTTCTCTTATACATTTAAAGATAAACAAAAATTAATTTATGTTAATGTAAAATTAATAATTTTGTACCAAAAGTATCTTAGAAAACTTACCTAACCTTATTATAACAAGCGCAATTTCATTTAGCCTAATCCAACTAAATATATTTTAGATAAGCTTACAATAATTTAATAATAAGCAAACACAGTGAAATATATTTTTTTCGTTAGGTTTAGAATGAAACTAACGAAAGAAGAGCGTTGCTATTTAAGCCAAAATAGCAAGTTTTACATATGCATATACACACTGTGGTCAATTTATTAGGAACACTCTTCTAGTACTAGGTAGCCAGCCGTTTGCCCCCGAATCAGCCTGAATTCTTCGTGGCTTGGATTCAACAAGGTGTTGGAAACATTCCTTAGAGATTCTGGTCCATGTTGACATAAATGCATCAAGTAGTTGCTGCAGATGTGTCGGCTGCACATTCATGCTGCGAATCTTCCGTTCCACATCCCTAATTTTTATTCCAAACTCTGACTCAACTATCTGCATGTTGCTGCAGAAATCGCTATCCCTCAGATAAAGCAACGTTTTTGCAATCTTCATCTCTCCAATTTTGGTGAGCCTATGCCCACTGTAGCCTCAGTTTCTTATCCTTAGCTGACACTTGTGGAACCCCGTGTGGTCTTCTGCTGTGGCCCACCTACTTCAATGTTCGACGTGTTTGTGTCCTAAGATAGTCTGAATATTAATATTGTAACAAGTGCTTATTTGCGTTGTTTTTGCCTTCCAGTCACCTTGAAACAGTCTGACCATTCTCTAACCTCTCTCATTAACAGGACATTTTTACCATACAAAACTGACGCTTACTGGGTTTTGTGATTTTCGCACAATTTTCCGTAAACTTCCAGAAGATCAGAAGTTTCTGAGATGCTCAAACTACTTCATCTGCCATAAATATTCAGTCCAGAGTCAAAGTCACGTAGATTAAGTTTCTTCCACATTCTGATGTTCGCTCTGAACGACAACTGAAATTTTTGATCATGTTTAAATGTTTTTAGGCATTGATTGGCTGAGTAGATTTTTTACATTGACAAGCAGGTTTACATGTGTGCCTAATTAAGGGGGCCAATGAGTGTACACAGACACACACACAGACACACACACACACACACACATATATATATATATATATATATATATATATATATATATATATATATATATATGTATGTATGGCTTAACACTTTAGGCACTGAGCCACAAAACTTAAAATAGATGATTTTACACCCAGTATTTCTGTGACATGGTTGTATCAGCAAAACCAACTGTGACCTACTCTCTTATTCCCGCCTCAGAAGCTTTAATGGTACATTTATTCTCATATCCCTGAAACTCATGTATTCCACAAACCCAAGATAAGTAGTTATAAGTGATTATCAGTGAATCGACATAGTAATCTGTGCAGGTGAGTGCTTGCAGGTGAGTGCTTGCAACATTATGCCCGTCGATTCAATCCTTTCATAATTTACCTCATGAAACGGAGCTAACAAAAATCGGTAAGGTCTCGGATACCAGGAAATTATAAATTCCTAATCACGTCGTATATCTTGGCGAGTTTAAAATTATACGGAGGGACCTAGATAAGTCGGCCCTTATCTAGGCCCAGATACACTAGCTCTATAAATAGTTGAAAACATTTGAAATCCTATTAACTAAGAATAGACGTCAAAGCTAAGAAACCTTACCCACGGTTTAATGAACACCTATTTTCATATGTACAAGTTTTTAAACGCCAATAACAGTATTGCTAGAAATCTCAAACACAATACACGAGAAACTACCAAGGCTCTTTAATGTACTTCTGAAACCTTGGGTATGATATTCACATTCAGCTTTATTTTGATAAATACACATGACGGTAAACGGAGAAGGAGCAGAGTAGGGCGACATAATTAAGTACTTTTATTGGAATATGGACCTTACGAAGCGAAACGCAAATCAACGAAACTGGTTTATCTTAGGATACGAAGATTGTTTGATTTATTTGAAACTTTACGAAACAAAATTATTTTTTACACTCTGACACGAAGTGCTCTTTGAGGTCTATGATGATTCAATGATATAACAATGATATGAAACTTAGGGGTAGGAAATGCAATGTAAATAAGAGTTTCTTCGTAAGAACGTCATTATACATATGGTGGCAGGAGGAGTAGATTTTATATGTAATAATATTGGTAGAATTACCCACACAATAAAATGTCACATTAGTTGCATTTGTGTTCTTTTACTTAATAGATTTTAAATGTCGAATATAATTAAATGCAGTTCAAAACCTCTCTATAAATACAGATTTCTCTTTCCAGGAACTGGTTCCAGGAACATTACGTCACGAGAGACTTGAGTCTCAAATCCTGAGGCCAGTCGATAGACTTCCCAGGGTAATGAGATGACCAAACGATAGATTGACTTATAATCCAGTTCTACAATATCATAAGCTTGCGTAAGCAAGAAGACAAATGCTACCAATTACAGTTATCAACATAGGTGTCTGGTTTATCCAAAATGGTTCTAAAAAATAATATATTGCAATAGATATCTATGGAAATCTAGATACGACTAGCATAACAATAAAGCTGGCTGATAACCACGACAAGACAATTATTATACTCAAATAAAGCGCTAAAAAAAAGGGTGACGCAGCACTAAGACACTAACTGTAAACATAGTGGAGGTATCAGCAGTAAAAGTAATGTCTTTAGTGAAAATAGTTGCAGCACTTGTACTGAATTAATCAAAATTCTACATCCATTTTAACTATTTGCACATTTAACAATTTGCACATTTTTAAAAACAGGTCGATTGTCTGCATTCCAAGATAACAGCTGTCTTCAGAGTTATCTCTGCCTCTTTCTCTGTCTGTCTGTCTGTCTGTCTCTCTCTTTCTCTTTCTCAGTTTTTACAAGCCATAATTAAATAAATGTATGTAGTATGATGTGATAATTTAGAATACTGAGTTGCTTCCAGTGATGTTTACTAGCCTTGTTTACATAGACAAAGCCCACTGCAGCAGTGCAGGTCTACAGGCCCCTGCAGTGCAGGTCTACAGGCCCCTGCAGTGCAGGTCTACAGGCCCCTGCAGTGCAGGTCTACAGGCCCTTGCAGTGCAGGTCTACAGGCTCTTGCAGTGAAGGTCTACAGGCCCAAGCAGTGCAGGGCTACAGGCTCTTGCAGTGCAGGTCTACAGGCCCTTGCAGTGCAGGTCTTCAGGCCCCTGCAGTGCAGGTCTTCAGGCCCCTGCAGTGCAGGTCTACAGGCCCTTGCAGTGCAGGTCTACAGGCCCTTGCAGTGCAGGTCTACAGGCCCTTGCAGTGAAGGTCTACAGGCCCAAGCAGTGCAGGGCTACAGGCCCTTGCAGTGCAGGTCTACAGGCCCTTGCAGTGCAGGTCTTCAGGCCCCTGCAGTGCAGGTCTACAGGCCCCTGCAGTGCAGGTCTACAGGCCCTTGCAGTGCAGGTCTACAGGCCCTGCAGTGCAGGTCTACAGGCCCTTGCAGTGAACGTCTACAGGCCCAAGCAGTGCAGGGCTACAGGTCCCTGCAGTGCAGGTCTACAGGCCCTTGCAGTGCAGGTCTACAGGTCCCTGCAGTGCAGGTCTACAGGTCCCTGCAGTGCAGGTCTACAGGTCCCTGCAGTGCAGATCTACAGGCCCCTGCAGTGCAGGTCTACAGGCCCCTGCAGTGCAGGTCTACAGGCCCCTGCAGTGCAGGTCTACAGGTCCCTGCAGTGCAGGTCTACAGGCCCCTGCAGTGCAGGTCTACAGGCCCCTGCAGTGCAGGTCTACAGGCCCCTGCAGTGCAGGTCTTGCCTTCACCTAACTATGTTTACTCATGTATATCTCCATCATATTTTTCAATCTTTCCTCAGTAATTATTTTAATAACTTTGCTTGCATGTTTGTGTTTTCATATATCCTTTATGCATCTAAATTGGTCAAATAGTAATTCCTGGTTGCAAATTTGGTCTTGGTTTGATATCTGCGTCTCATTTATATCCCCTATTTTATGCCATTTTAGTCATTCTTAGACAGAAATAGCTTGTAGGAAAGACCAATGATATTGGGATTTATATTTGTGATTCCTTGTATGCTATCGATTACTCTTATACCCATTTTCTAACATGGAGACCAAAAGTGCACATCATTATCAATCCAAGGTATACTACACCAGTCCAAGGTATACTACACCAGCCCAAGGTATACTACACCAGTCCAAGGTATACTACACCTAGTCCAAGGTATACTGCACCAGTCCAAGGTATACAACACTGGTCCAAGTTATACTACAACAGTCCAAGGTATACAACACTGGTTCAAGGTATACTACACCAGTCCAAGGTATATAACACTGGTCCAAGGTATGCTACAACAGTCCAAGGTATACAACACTGGTTCAAGGTATACTACACCAGTCCAAGGTATACTACACTGGTCCAAGGTATACTACACCAGTCCAAGGTATACTACACCAGTCCAAGGTATACTACACTGGTCCAAGGTATGTTACACCGGTCCAAAGTATGCTACGCTGGTCCAAGGAATGATACACTGGTCCAAGGAATGCTTTACTGGTCCAAAGTATGCTACACTGGTCCAAGGAATGCTGCACTGGTCCAAGGAATGCTGTACTAGTCCAAGGAATGCTGCACTGGTCCAAGGAATGCTACACTGGTCCAAGAAATGCTACAATGGTCCAAGGAATGCTGCACTGCCAAGGAATGCTTCACTGGTTCAAAGTATGCTACACTGGTCCAAGGAAGGCTCACTGGTCCAAGGAAATGCTCACTGGTCCAAGGAATGCTCACTGGTAAAAGGAATGCTATACTGGTCCAAAGTATGCTACACTGGTCCAAGGAATGCACACTGTCAGCAAGGAATGCTAACTGGTCAAAGGAATGCTACACTGGTCCAAGGAATGCTGCACTGGTCCAAGGAATGTTTCACTGGTCCAAGGAATGCTGCACTGGTCCAAGGAATGTTTCACTGGTCCAAGGAATGCTGCACTGGTCCAAGAAATGTTACACTGGTCCAAGGAATGTTCCACTGGCCCAAGGAATGCTACACTGGTCCAAGGAATGCTACACTGGTCCAAGGAATGCTCCACTGGTCCAAGGAATGCTACTAGTCCAAGGAATGCTCACTGGTCCAAGGAATGCTACACTGGTCCAAAGAATAGCTACTGGTCCAAGGGAAAGCTCACTGGTCCAAGAAATGCACAATGGTCCAAGGAATGTACGGCCAGAATGCCCACTGGTCCAAGAGCTACACTGGTCCAAGGAAGGCTAACTGGTCCAAGAAATGCACACTGGTCCAAAGAATGCTCACTGGAAGGAATGCTATACTGGTCCAAAGATGACACTGGTCCAAGGAATGCACACTGGTCCGAATGCTAACTGGTCAAAGAATGCCACTGGTCCAGAATGCTACTGGTCCAGGAATGTTTACTGGTCCGAAGACTGGTCCAAGGAATGTTTCACTGGTCCAGGAATGCCACTGGTCCAAGGAATGTTTACTGTCAGGAAGCTACACGGTCCAAGAATGCTCACTGGTCCAAGAATGTCACTGGCCAAGGAATGCACTGGCCAAGGAATGCTACATGTCGGAATGCCACTGTCCAGGAATGCTACACTGTCCAAGAAATGCAACTGTCCAGGATACACTGGTCAGGAATGCACTGTCCAAGGAATGCTAACTGGTCCGGAATGCAACTGGTCCAAAGAACATTGGTCCAAGAATGCACACTGGTCCAAGGAATGCCCACTGTCAGAATGCTACATGGTCCAAGGAATGCATACCCAAGGAATGCACACTGTCCAAGAAATGCACACTGGCCAAGGAATACTGGTCCAGGAATGCACACTGTCCAAGGAATGCCACTGTCCGAATGCCACTGGTCCAGGAATGCTATGGTCCAAGGAATGCTACACTGGTCCAAGGAATGCTACTATCCAAGAATACACTGGTCCAAGGAATGCACACTGGCCAAGGAATGCACACTTTTCCGGAATGCTACACTGTCCGGAATGCTACACTGTCCAAGGAATGTACACTGTCAAGGAATGCACACTGGTCCAAGAATGCACGGTCCGAATGCACACTGGTCCGGAATGCCACTGGTCAGGAATGCCCACTGGCCAGGAATGCCACTGTCCAAGGAATGCACTGTCCAGGAATGCTACACTGTCCAAGATGCTACTGGTCCAAGGAATGTACACTGGTCCAAGGAATGCTTTACTGGTCCAAGATGCTACACTGGTCCAAGGAATGCTCACTGGTCAAGAATGCCACTGTCCAAGGAATGCTCACTGGTCCAGGAATGCTACACTGGTCAAGAATGCTCACTGGTCCAAGGAATGCTGCACTGGTCCAAATGCTACACTGGTCCAAGGAATGCTACACTGGTCCAAGAATGCACATGGTCCAAGGAATGTTGCACTGGTCCCAAGGAATGCTTCACTGGTCCAAGAGTATGCTCACTGGTCCAAGGAAGCTACACTGGTCCAAGAAATGCTACACTGGTCCAAGGAATGCTCACTGGTCAAGGAATGCTAACTGGTCCAAGATGTACACTGGTCCAAGGAATGCTACACTGGTCCAAGGAATGCTAACTGGTCAAAGGAATGCTACACTGGTCCAAGAATGCTCACTGGTCCAAGGAATGTTCACTGGTCCAAGGAATGCTCACTGGTCCAAGGAATGTCACTGGTCCAAGGAATGCTCACTGGTCAAGGAATGTACATGGTCAAGGAATGTTCACTGGTCCAAGGAATGCACACTGGTCCAAGGAATGCTCACTGGTCCAAGGAATGCTACACTGGTCCAAGGAATGCTTACTGGTCCAAGGAATGCTCACTGGTCCAAGGAATGCTACACTGGTCCAAGGAATGCTACTGGTCCAAGGAATGCTCCACTGGTCCAAGGAATGCTACACTGGTCCAAGGAATGCTACACTGGTCCAAGGAATGCTACACTGGTCCAAGAATGCTACACTGGTCCAAGGAATGCTACACTGGTCCAAGGAATGCTACACTGGTCCAAGGAATGCTACACTGGTCCAAGGAATGCTATACTGGTCCAAGGAATGCTACACTGGTCCAAGGAATGCTACACTGGTCCAAGGAATGCTATACTGGTCAAAGGAATGCTACACTGGTCCAAGGAATGCTGCACTGGTCCAAGGAATGTTTCACTGGTCCAAGGAATGCTGCACTGGTCCAAGGAATGTTTCACTGGTCCAAGGAATGCTACACTGGTCCAAGGAATGTTTCACTGGTCCAAGGAATGCTACACTGGTCCAAGGAATGCTACACTGGTCCAAGGAATGCTCACTGGTCCAAGGAATGCTACACTGGTCCAAGGAATGCTACACTGGTCCAAGGAATCTACACTGGTCCAAGGAATGCTACACTGTCCAAGGAATGCTAACTGGTCCAAGGAATGCTACACTGGTCCAAGGAATGCTACACTGTCCAAGGAATGCTACACTGGTCCAAGGAATGCTACACTGGTCCAAGAATGCTACATTGGTCCAATGAATGCTACACTGGTCCAAGGAATGCTCCACTGGTCCAAGGAATGCTACACTGGTCCAAGGAATGCTACACTACTCCAAGGAATGCTACACTGATCCAAGGAATGCTACACTGGTCCAAGGAATGCTACACTGGTCCAAGGAATGCTACACTGGTCCAAGGAATGCTACACTGGTCCAAGGAATGCTACACTGGTCCAAGGAATGCTACACTGGTCCAAGGAATGCTACACTGGTCCAAGGAATGCTACACTGATCCAAGAAATACTACACTGGTCCAAGGAATGCTACACTGGTCCAAGGAATGCTACACTTTTCCAAGGAATGCTACACTGGTCCAAGGAATGCTACACTGGTCCAAGGAATGTTACACTGGTCTAAGGAATGCTACACTGGTCCAAGGAATGCTACACTGGTCCAAGGAATGCTACACTGGTCCAAGGAATGCTCCACTGGTCCAAGGAATGCTCCACTGGTCCAAGGAATGCTACACTGGTCCAAGGAATGCTACACTGGTCCAAGGAATGCTACACTGGTCCAAGGAATGCTACACTGGTCCAAGGAATGCTCCACTGGTCCTAGGAATGCTACACTGGTCCAAGGAATGCTCACTGTCAGGAATGTACACTGGTCCAAAGAATGCTACATTGGTCCAATGGAATGTTACACTGGTCAAGGAATGCTACAATGGTCCAAGGAATGTTACACTGGTCCAAGGAATGCTACACTGGTCCAAGGAATGTACACTGGTCCATGGAATGCTCCATGGTCAAGGACATGCAACTGGTCCAAGAATGTTACACTGGTCAAGGAAGTCCACTGGTCCAAGGAATGCTACACTGGTCCAGAGAATGCTACACTGGTCCAAGGAATGCTCCACTGGTCCAAGGAATGCTACATATCAAGGAATCGTACACTGGTCAAGGAATGCTACACTGGTCCAAGGAATGCTACACTGGTCCAAGGAATGCTCCACTGGTCCAAGGAATGCTACACTGGTCCAAGGAATGTTACACTGGTCCAAGGAATGCTCCACCAGCGTGAGGTAGGTGTTACACTCTCACTGCCCTGATATCTTATCACCGACTTCTTCTACTTAGGAGATACCTTTTCGAGGTCACGTCCGGACCAAAGTGAATATTATTTTACGCCGAAAGTGCAACATTTTCTTGGCACAAAAGGTGTTCTCTTAGATTGTGGTGGTGGTGGTGGTGGTGTGTGTGTGTGTGTGTGTGTGTACTCACCTAGTTGTACTCACCTAGTTGTGGTTGCAGGGGTCGAGTCAAAGCTCCTGGCCCCGCCTCTTCACTGGCCGCTACTGGGTCACTCTCCCTGCGCCATGAGCTTTATCATACCTCTGCTTAAAGCTATGTATAGAGCCTGCCTCCACTACATCGCTTCCTAAACTATTCCACTTCCCGACAACTCTGTGACTGAAGAAATACTTCCTAACATCTCTGTGATTCATCTGAGTCTTCAACTTCCATCTGTGTCCCCTTGTTGTTGTGTCCCATCTCTGGAACATTCTGTCTCTGTCCACTTTGTCAATTCCTCTCAGTATCTTATATGTTGTTATCATGTCTCCCTATCTCTCTGTCCTCCAGTGTCGTCAGGTCGATTTCCCTTAACCTCCCTCGTAGGACATACCCCTTAGCTCCGGGACTAGTCTTGTTGCAAACCTTTGCACTTTCTCGAGCTTCTTCACATGCTTGGCCAGGTGTGGGTTCCAAACTGGTGCTGCATACTCCAATATGGGCCTAACGTACACAGTGTACAGGGTCCTGAACGATTCTTTATTAAGATGTCGGAATGCTGTTCTTAGGTTTGCTAGGCGCCCATATGCTGCAGCAGTTATTTGGTTGATGTGCGCCTCAGGAGATGTGCCTGGTGTTATACTCACCCCAAGATCTTTTTCCTTGATTGAGGTTTGCAGTCTCTGGCCCCCTAGGCTGTACTCCGTCTGCGGTCTTCTTTGCCCTTCCCCAATCTTCATGACTTTGCACTTGGTGGGGTGTGTGTGTGTGTGTGTGTGTGTGTGTGTGTGTGTGTGTGCGTGTACTCACCTAGTTGTGGTTGCAGGGGTCGAGTCAAAACTCCTAGCCCCGCTGTGTACTCACCTAATTGTGGTTGCAGGGTCGAGACTCAGCTCCTGGCCTCGCCTCTTCACTGTCCGCTACTGGGTCACTTCCCTCCCTGCTCCATGAGCTTTATCATACCTCATCTTAAAGCTATGTATGGTTCCTGCCTCCACTACATCATTTGCTAGACCATTCCACTTCCTGACTACTCTATGGCTGAAGAAATGCTTCCTAACATCCCTTTGACTCAGCTTCCAGTTGTGTCCCCTTGTTTTTGTGTTCCCTCTCTGGAACATCCTGTCACTATCTACCTTGTCAATTCCCCGCAGTATTTTGTATGTCGTTATCATGTCTCCTCTAACGCTTCTGTCCTCCAGTAATGTTAGTCCTATTTCCCTCAACCTTTCTTCATAGGGCAGTCCCCTGAGCTGTGGAACTAGCCTTGTCGCAAACCTTTGCACTTTCTCTAATTTCGTGACATGCTTGACCAGGTGTGGGTTCCAGAGTGGTGCTGCATACTCTAGTATGAGCCTGACGTACACGGTGTACAGTGTCTTGAACGATTCCTTGTTAAGGTAACGGAACGCTAATCTTAAGTTTGCCAGTCGCCCATATGCTGCCGCAGTTATCTGGTTGAAGTGTGTTTCCGGAGACGTGCTTGGCGTTATACTCATCCCAAGGTCTTTCTCCTTTGATGAGATTTGTAGCCTTTGTCCACCTAGCCTGTGCTCTGTCAGCGGTCTTCTTTGCCCTTCTCCGATCTTCATGACTGTGCATTTGGTGTGTGTGTGTGCTCTCGCCTATATAAAGTTGCTCCATGATTCTCATCATACCGCTTCTTACAGCTGTGTATGGATCCCGCCTCTACTACCTTATTCTCCAGATTGTTCCACTTTCTGGCAAGGCTGTAGAAATACTTCTTAACATCCCCATGACTCATCTGGGTTTTTAACTTCCAGTTGTGTCCTCTTGTTATTGTATTGGAAAATACGCTGGACCTCATCTTTACTAACAATGATGATCTGATACGAAATGTCACCATATCAAAAACAATATACTCAGACCACAACATAATAGAGGTCCAGACATGTATGCGGGGAGCCCCAGAGCGCCAACATGTGACCAATCACCAAATTCAGCTTCAATAACAAAAACATAAGGTGGGACCAAGTAAACCAAATCCTAAATTATATAAACTGGGAAAACATCCTAATCAACACGGATCCCAACCTATGTCTAGAACAAATTTACTCTGTGGCACTCGAGGTATGCTCAAGACATATTCCTTTAAGGAAAAGGAGGCGATGCTGTACACTAGAAAGAGAAAGGCGCTCACTACACATACGAAGTCAAAGAATAACAGAGCGGCTAAAAGAGGCCAATTTTTCTGCAATACGTAGGGAGACACTGGTCAGAGAAGTAGTAAACATCGAACTAAAGCTAAAGGAATCTTACAGGAGTCAAGAAACGCGTGAAGAACTAAGAGCCATAAATGAAATTGAAAGAAACCCAAAGTATTTCTTTTCTTATGCCAAATCAAAGTCGAGAACAATATCCAGTATTGTCCCCCTACTTAAACGAGATGGGTCCTACACAGATGACAGCAAGGAAATGAGTGAGCTACTCAAGTCCCAATATGACTCGGTTTTTAGCGAGCCGCTAACCAGACTGAGAGTCGATCACCTAAATGAATTTTTTATGAGACAGAATTTGGTAGACACAAACCTATCTCATATTATCCTGACGCCAAATGATTTCGAAAAGGCGATAAATGACATGCCCATGCACTCTGCCCCAGGCCCTGACTCATGGAACTCCGTGTGCATCAAGAAATGCAAACTCTAACACTAATCACACAATAGACATGAAAAGTAATGTGAAGCACCTGGGAGTGGCAATGTCCGAAGATCTCACCTTCAAGGACCACAACAATGCTACTATCACATCTGCGAGGAAACTGATAGGATGGATAATGAGAACATTCAAGACAAGAGATGCTAAACCAGTGATGATCCTTTTAAAATCCCTTGTTCTCTCTAGGCTGGAATACTGCTGTACATTAACATCCCCATTCAAGGCAGGTGAAATTGAGTGCTGATCTAGAGAATGTACAGAGAACCTTTAATGCACATATAAGTTCCATCAAACACCTTAACTACTGGGAACGCCTGGAAGCACTTGACTTGTGCTCATTGGAACGCAGGCGAGATGTATATCATAATCAACACCTGAAAGATTCTGGAGGGACTGGTCCTAATCTGCACACAGAAATCAATCCATACAAAAGCAAAAGACTTGGCAGTCGATACAACATACCCCGAGTGAAAAGTAGGGGCGCCATTGGTACACTAAGAGGAAACACAATAAATGTCAGGGGCCAAAGACTGTTCAACAGCCTCCCACCAGCCATAAGGGGAATTACCAATAGACCCTGATTGTCTTCAAAAGGGAGCTGGACAGATACCTAAGGTCAGTGCCAGATCAGCTGGGCTGTGGTTCTTACGTTGGACTATGTGGAGCCAGCAATAACAGCATCGTTGATCAGGCCCTGATCCGCCAGGAGGCCTGGTCATGGACCGGGCCGCGGGGGCGTTACCCTGGAATGCCCTCCAGGTAGACTCCAGGTAGCCCCTATCACGTGCTTTTAACATTCTATGGAGATGGAGCATGAATACAAGGGCCGTTCCACAGCTGCTAAAGACAACAGACAGCCCTACTCCACAAAGGCGGCAGTAAAGCAATAGCAAAAAACTACAGACTGATAGCGCTAACGTCCCATATCATAAAAATCTTTGAAAGGGTTCTAAGAAGCAAGATCGTCAACCATCTAGACACCTATCAGTTACACAACCCAGGGCAACATGGGTTTAGAGCAGTCGATCCTGTCTGTCCCAACTACTGGATCACTATGACAAGGTTCTGGATGCTCTAGAAGACATACAGAATGTAGATGTAATATACAGACTGCAAAAGCCTTTGACAAGTGTAACCATGGTGTAATAGCACACAAAATGCGTGATAAAGGAATAACAGAAAAGTTGGTAGATGGATCAATAATTTCCTAACAAATAGAACACAAAGAGTAGTAGTAAACAGAGTAAAGTCTGAGGCAGCTACGGTGAAAAGCTTTGTTCCACAAGGCACAGTACTCGCTCCTATCATGTTCCTCATCCTCATAAATGACATAGGCAGGGATATCAGCCACAGTGCCGTGTCTTCCTTTGCAGACGACACCCGAATCTGCATGACAGTGTCCACCGTTGAAGACACTGCAAGACTCCAAGCAGACATCAACCAAATCGTTAAATGGGCTGCAGAAAACAATATGAACTTCAATGATGAGAAAATTCAACTACTCCGATATGGAAAACGTGAGGAAATTATAACTACATCGGAGTATAAAACAAATTCCAACCACACAATAGAGCGAAAGACTAATGTAAAAGACCTGGGAGTGATCATGTCAGAGGATCTCACCTTCAAAGACCATAACATTGTATCAATCCCATCTGCTAGAAAAATGACAGGATGGATAATGAGAACCTTCAAAACCAGGGATGCCAAGCCCATGTGACACACTTCAGGTCGCTTGTTCTATCTAGGCTGGAATATTGCTGCACACTAACAGCACCTTTCAAGGCAGGTGAAATTTCTGACCTAGAAAATGTACAGAGAACCTTCACGGCATGCCTCAATTACTGGGAACGCTTGAAGTTCCTAAACCTGTACTCCCTAGAACACAGGCGGGAGAGATACATTATTCTATACACTTGGAAAATCCTAGAGGGATTAGTACCAAACTTACACACGAAAATCACTCCCTATGAAAGCAAAAGACGGCAGACGATGCAACATCCCCCCAATAAAAAGCTGGGGTGCCACTAGCACGATAAGAGACAACACAATAAGTGTCAGGGCCCATGACTGTTCAACTGCCACCGAACATACATAAGGGGGATTACCAATAGACTCCTGGCTGTCTTTAAGCAGGCACTGGACAGGCACCTGAAGTCAGTACCTGACCAGCCGGGCTGTGGTTCGTACGTCAGGTTACGTGCGGCCAACAATAGCAGCCTGGTTGATCAGGCGCTGATCCACCAGCGGGGGCGTTGACCCCTGAACCTTCTCCAGGTATATTCCAGGTATCCCTTCTCTGAAAAAATCTGTCCCGGTTCAACTTGTCACTTCCTTTCAGTATTTTATATGTCGTTATCATATCCTCCTATCCCTCCCGTCCCCAAGTGTCATCAGGTTGAATTCTCTTAACCTCTCTTCACTGGTAATACCACTTAACTCCGGGACTAGTCTCGTTACAAACATTTGCATTTTCTCTAATTTCTTGACGTGCTTGACCAGGTGTGGGTTTCATACGGGTGCTACGTACTCGAATATGAGTCTGACGTACATGGTGTAGTGTCGTGAATGACTCTCTACTTAGATGTCGAAATGCAGTTCTGAATTTTTCCATACGCCCATATTCTGCAGGTGTTATTTGGTTGATGTGCGCCCCAGGGGACGTGCTTGGTATGATACTCACCCCGAAATCCTTTTTCTTGAGTGAGGTTTGCAGCCTTTGACCCCCCGAACCTGTACTCCGTCTGCGGTCTTCTTTGTCCTTCAAGCTTCATAATTTTCCACTTGGTGGGTTAAACGTCACGAGCCATTTGTTGGACCAGGCTTGCACCCTGTCAAGATCCCTTTGTAGTCTTTCTTAATCCTCGTCCGCTTTTATTAATCTCATTAGTTTCACGTCGTTCGCAAACAGGGACACCTCTGAATTTATCTCTTTTCTCATGCCATTCCCATATACAAAAAACACAGCTCCCGCCCTAGGACTGACCCTTGTGGAACCCCATAAGGGTCACCTCATCACGTAACTTATTTGATTCCTCCCTTTCAGGAATTCCTTGATCCATTGCAGAGCTTTTCTGTTATTCCTACCTGCTCTTATAGCTTTTGTTCCAGTCTCTTGAGCGGTACTTGGTCAAAAGCTTTCTTACAGTCCAATAAAATGCAATCTACCCATCCTTCTCTCTCCTGTCTTACTTATGTTACATTGTCGTAGAACTTCAGAAGGTTTGTGACAATGGATTTTCCATCCATGAAGCCGTGCTCCTGGCCCTGCCTCTTTACTGGTCGCTACTAGGTCACTCTTCCTGCTCTATGAGCTTTATCATACCTCTTCTTAAAGCTATGTATAGATCCTGCCTCCACTACATCACTTCCCAGACTATTACACTTCTTGACAACTCTGTGACTGAAGAAATACTTCCTAACATCCCTGTGATTCATCTGAGTCTTCAACTTCCAACTGTGTCCCCTTGTTGTTGTGTCCCATCTCTGGAACATCCTGTCTCTGTCCACCTTGTCGATTCCTCTCAGTATTTTACATGACGTTATCAAATACCCCCTTATCTCTCCTGTCCTCCAGTGTCGTCAGATCGATTTCCCTTAGCCTCTTCTCGTAGGACATGCCCCTTAGCTCCGGGACTAGTCTTGTTGCAAACCTTTGCACTTTCTCTAGTTTCCTTATGTGCTTGGCTAGGTGTGTGTGTGTGTGTGTGTGTGTGTGTGTGTGTGTGTGTGTGTTTGTTTTCGAAAAGAAGTGTAATGAACACTAGAGGCAAAAGCCAATTTGGAGACAAATTGAAACACAGCATTTGTTCCATGTTTCGACCTCTGAGCTCCTCACCAGCAATGAAATGGAAGAAGAAAATCATGGTTATAGAGGCGTGCAGAAGAGTCATTTCCCTATGGTGCTACGGTGTGCCAAGCCACATGCCTCCGGCTTTGTCGGATTACCTGAACGTTATGTCAGCTGGAAGACTCTTCCAAAGTACCAAAGTAGAGGCAGAGGCTTCATCTTGGTCCTAGACTTCCTGGACCCTGATATCCTAGACTCTAGGGGGTATCAGTCTTCCAAAAGTAGTGTAATAAACAATTTTGAGGATGAGGCAGAAACTGACACGTAGGCAGAAATAGATAAAAGGATTTTACTGTATATTTCGACAGCAAAAATGAGAGAGAGAGAGAGAGAGAGAGAGAGAGAGAGAGAGAGAGAGAGAGAGAGAGGAGAGAGAGAGAATAATCTTGGAGAAGAGTTAGGTCACCTAAGGTATCATTACAGGTAGCCTGTACACTGCTGAGTGCACAGGCTACTTGAGTGTACAAGTATATTGAGAAAAATTAGATTCAAAGCAGAAAAGGCAGAGGTTATCCTCTCGTGGTTATCAATGTTCCAAAATTATAACGAACACCTGTCGATGAGAGAATAAATGATAAATGACAGCCCAGCTACATTAGTTCTGGGACTAGTGTTTGAGATAACAGGAAATCCTCGTTGTGTGGAAAATAAATATCACAACACCGTCCAGAAAAGGGATAATTTTTTTTTCTCTCTTTTGGAATATGTTGTGTTATATCTCTTATATCCTTAAAAGTAATGAATGTACGAAAAGTTTGGCGAAGACCATAATCTATTTCCTTTGCAAAGGAAAAACGGGACAAAATTGCGTGTTAGATTTAAAGTAAAAAAAAGTCTTAAATATACTGGTGGGTAAAATGTTCAATAATATTCATCATAATAAAAGTAAGAGTAAAGAGTGCATGGAGGACGACAGAAGTGGAATTTGGAAAAGAGAGGATTGTGAGGTGGGATTAAACAAGAGGTATTTCTCTTTGAAATTTATGTACATAGAGATAACATAAGAAAGAGCATAGAGAAGAACATTGTTATTGTTGTTGCTAATGTACTGAACAATTATGACGTTATAATCACCAAATAATTTGCATGAGGAGGTTATGGTTTAATGTCGTTTTGATTACTTAATAATATTATAGATCATGTATTATGAAATTATCAACAGACCCCCAAACCGTCTTAAATAGATAACTACTTCAGAAAAATTCCCGATCAACCGGGTTGCTGCTCTTATGTTTTACTACTTGCAGCAAGCACTAACAACCTCTATGATCAGGCAATGAGCAAGAAGGTCTGAACTGGAAGTGTGTCGCATGGACACTCATCACCGAATACATTTTGCAATAGAATCTAATATAAAGTGTGAGTCAACAAATTTGCTCTTTTGCTGATGACAGTATTTTAGTGAGATTCAGAGAGTTAGTATATAGATTAGTAAGAAAGTTTGTAAGGGAGTGTATATGTAGACACTTCAAAGTGAATATAAAGTGAACACACAGTGAAGGGACACAGTGAAGGGAACGAGAGCTTTCACTTCAAACTGGAAGGAAGGAATGTGGAGGAATTTGGTGTTTAGATATATGGACGTGAATGTCTTGGCAGACCGGTTTGTGAAAGTTGAGGTAAACCTCAAATAGATAAGTTAAACAATTTAGCAGGAATGTTTAAAACGTGGAAAAAAGTAACATATGTCAATGGATGTAAGAAGAATGTCTTTGAATGTTGTGAAGTGGAGCCTTAAAGCAGTGTTGTGGATATGTCGAATTTTACAACAATGTGTGGGTGAATATTATGTAGAGAGTAATGATTAAAGGACTTAGAAGACGGTGGTGGTCTGAAGGGTATAACTGGGAGAGCGGAGGAAGGGAGGCTGAGATAATTTGGAAAGATAGAAAGGGAAAAGAGAAAGATTGGCCATGATAATGTACAAATTGTAGTGGAAGGCGGAGGTATAAAGGATGAGTTAGAAGGTGGGTTTGAGAGATTGTGAGTATATTAAATTGGAGAATGAGGAGGCAGATGAATTTTTTATTGAACGCAGTGAGGTTGAAAAATGGTAATATCAAAATAATTATGGAAACCAGTAATTATGGAAAGACAGCTAAGACGGAGTAATGGTAAAGGTGTTTTCTTCATCGAAATATACTACCGCTGTAAGAATACGCCAATGAGTTTTACAGGAAAAATATTGCAAGTATTCACTGAAAAGCGTGACAGCAATTACGTAAAATTTCGCCAGTGAAAAATATAAAATAGAAAAAAACCCAAGTGTTCGCGTGTGTTCACACACGTCTTCAAAGGAAGTAACAAGAAAGCGGTAGAGGAAGTATTTGCTCTGCCAAGAGGTAAATACCTGCTAACACGGGAGGTAGTCTCATGATGACCCGCTCACTGGTTAAGCACAGGTATATACTACGTGTTATGTGTTATATATATATATATATATATATATATATATATATATATATATATATATATATATATATATATATATATATATATAGTGTATTTTCTTTAGAGCAGGTAGCTTTTTTTGAGTGGGGCTCCGCCTCTCCCTTCGAGTACCCCCTAAAGCCTCCAAATTTTGACCCTCTTTATCGAGTAACCCCCTCTTCACCTTCCCTTTTTTTGGTACCCCCTACCCTTAACCCCCTTCCCCTTCCTCACCCCTTCGTTTTTCGGTTACTCCCGGATTATCCCCGCTCCTCGCATCAACTTTGAGAGGTTGACAAATTTCTTTTTTTTTCGTATTAATATATCTCGTAGGGTGCGCTCCAACTCCACGGATCACGTTCACCATGATTGCTTCAGACTGGAGTAAATGAAGTGCAACTTCCTCAGATTTATGTGTAAACAAATTTAGACTTAATGTGTCTTATTCATAAGGGCGTTTTTTTATCTCCTGGATATCAACTACCATATCCAATCAAGGTAAACAAATTTAGACTTAATGTGCCTTATTCATAAGGGAGTTTTATCTCCTGGATCTCAGCTAAACACCACTGTGTTGTTAGCTACCAAGAGGTAAGTGGGTTAACACATTTTAGAGTTCCTGGTCGATATTTTTTATAAATCAGAGGTGAATCAATACACAAATTCATTTTTTACATTTTATCATAATACCTAATACAAATGTTTTACATAAGACATCAAACTCCTGTCTTTTACAGCTATTAATTATATAAGATAACTTCTAAGGTCTTACATTACATGAACAACACAGAAGGTAGACCTACCATAGTATTATAGCTCCTGGGTCTACCTTTTACTTCAGATTAAGCTCCCGTTACGCTGGGTCCCATCTTATAGAATCTTGTAGATCTGGCGCCCTGTAAGGTTCTACCACCAAATGATACGTTAACCTAATTTTGCTTCGGGTAAATATTAAAGATCTAAGGATTATATAATTTTTTAGATATTTTACGATTTTTTTCACCTTTCTTGAGATTTTTTCACCTTGAGATTTTTTCACCTTTCTTGAGATTTTTTCACCTTGAGATTTTTTCACCTTGAGATTTTTTCACCTTTCTTGAGATTTTTTCACCTTTCTTGAGATTTTTTCACCTTTCTTGAGATTTTTTCACTTTTTATAATAAACACTTACCCAAGAGGTACATCAAACGATACAAATGTTATACATAATACAAATGTTATGCCTAATAAAACATTCACAATTTTCACCATTTTTCTCTAATAACAATACCATCAACATCCACATATCACCATCTACATCCACCCACATTACAATCAATGATCATAATATTATAATTTTTCGTCGTTTCCTCTAACAACAATACCACTTCACAATCCTGAATAACATTTTCACTCGTCACAATCTTCAGTTACAACTCTTACAAACAACATTCACAAAAACAGTTATTGTAACACTCGACTTCGGTGGTACAACAGGGTCAGTATGGCGGCTCTGATTCTCTTATACCCTCTAAAGAGAGGGTTGTCTATTAATTTTTGTCATAAGGCACGTGCTAGAAAACATAAAAGCACAATTTTCAACCTTATGAGTTCTTCTACCAGAGAGTGCCAGTAGACACAGATGTCTCTTCCCCTAACAAAAACGGCACTTCCGCTTCTAACACAAAATTTCATAAGTTCTGTAACTTGAGACTCTACAACATTAGACTCTACAACATCAGACTCTACAACTACAGACTCTACAACAACAGACTCTACAACAACAGACTCTACAACAACAGACTCTACAACAACAGACTCTACAACAACAGACTCTACAACAACAGACTCTACAACAACAGACTCTACAACAACAGACTCTACAACAACAGACTCTACAACATCAGACTCTACAACATCAGACTCTACAACATCAGACTCTACAACATCAGACTCTACAACATCAGACTCTACAACATCAGACTCTACAACATCAGACTCTACAACATCAGACTCTACAACATCAGACTCTACAACATCAGACTCTACAACATCAGACTCTACAACATCAGACTCTACAACATCAGACTCTACAACATCAGACTCTACAACATCAGACTCTACAACATCAGACTCTACAACATCAGACTCTACAACATCAGACTCTACAACATCAGACTCTACAACATCAGACTCTACAACATCAGACTCTACAACAACAGACTCTACAACATCAGACTCTACAACAACAGACTCTACAACAACAGACTCTACAACAACAGACTCTAAAACATCAGACTCTACAACATCACAACCACAACCAACAGCCACCAACAACCAGCAACAATAAAAAAAACACACTCAATAATAACCACAGCCAACAATTACAACCTAAAACCAAAACCAACAAAAACTACAACCAACAACCACCATTACCAACAACAACCACAACAACCAACAACAACAACCATCACAACAACCAAGTAGAATTAAAATACAAAAAAAACAACAACTCAAATTCGATCTTTAATCAGACATGATTTTTAATTACTCGACTCATATCAACACAAACTGAAATAGAGAAAGTTGTGAAAATTAAACTTTATTGACAAAATATAACGATGACTATTCTATTTCCCACATTTTTCTTGATATTTTTATTTTTATGTTTCAGTCACTTCGTTATGAATTTATGATCGTATTTCCCCTTGAAAAAGAACAAACTTTGGTACCTGTAGACAGGAGACCTAGGGAGGACTCAGCCTCGGTGAAGTACCTTAAGGCTTCCCTAGAATATTTTTTCTTTGTCTTGGATAAGGATATCTTATGCAAATTCTTTGCCTCTTGATGGAAAAAAAAGAGTAAAAATACGACAGATATATGGCCGCGGGGCTCTGAATTTTGAAAACTTTGGACGACCATCTTGGCTGATATAGTCAGAAGAGCCAGTGAGGAAGACTAGCAACACTAGAGCATAGTGAGGGAGGACTAGCCACACTAGAGCATAGTGAGGGAGGACTAGCCACACTAGAGCATAGAGAGGGAGGACTAGCCACACTAGAGAATAGTGAGGGAGGACTAGCCACACTAGAGAATAGTGAGGGAGGACTAGCAACACTAGAGCATAGTGAGGGAGGACTAGCCACATTAGAGAATAGTGAGGGAGGACTAGCCACACTAGAGCATAGTGAGGGAGGACTAGCCACACTAGAGCATAGTGAGGGAGGACTAGCCACACTAGATCATAGTGAGGGAGGACTAGCCACACTAGAGCATAGAGAGGGAGGACTAGCAACACTAGAGCATAGTGAGGGAGGACTAGCCACACTAGAGCATAGTGAGGGAGGACTAGCCACACTAGAGCATAGTGAGGGAGGACTAGCCACACTAGAGCATAGAGAGGGAGGACTAGCCACACTAGAGCATAGTGAGGGAGGACTAGCCACACTAGAGCATAGAGAGGGAGGACTAGCCACACTAGAGCATAGTGAGGAGGACTAGCAACACTAGAGCATAGTGAGGGAGGACTAGCCACACTAGAGCATAGTGAGGAGGACTAGCCACACTTGAGCATAGTGAGGAGGACTAGCCACACTAGAGCATAGAGAGGGAAGACTAGCCACACTAGAGCATAGAGAGGGAGGACTATAGACACTAGAGTATAGAGAGGGAGGACTAGCCACACTAGAGCATAGTGAGGGAGGACTAGCCACACTAGAGCATAGAAAGGGAGGACTAGCCACACTAGAGAATAGTGAGGGAGGACTAGCCACACTAGAGAATAGTGAGGGAGGACTAGACACACTAGAGAATAGTGAGGTAGGACTAGCCACACTAGAGAATAGTGAGGGAGGACTAGCCACACTAGAGCATAGAGAGGGAGGACTAGCAACACTAGAGAATAGTGAGGGAGGACTAGCCACACTAGAGAATAGTGAGGGAGGACTAGCCACACTAGAGCATAGTGAGGGAGGACTAGCCACACTAGAGCATAGAGAGGGAGGACTAGCAACACTAGAGCATAGTGAGGGAGGACTAGCCACACTAGAGCATAGTGAGGGAGGACTAGCCACACTAGAGAATAGTGAGGGAGGACTAGCCACACTAGAGCATAGAGAGGGAGGACTAGCCACACTAGAGCATAGTGAGGAGGACTAGCCACACTAGAGCATAGAGAGGGAGGACTAGCCACACTAGAGCATAATGAGGGAGGACTAGCCACACTAGAGCATAGAGAGGGAGGACTAGCCACACTAGAGCATAGAGAGGAGGACTAGCCACACTAGAGCATAGAGAGGGAGGACTAGCCACACTAGATCATAGTGAGGGAGGACTAGCCACACTAGAGCATAGTGAGGAGGACTAGCACACTAAGATAGGAGAAGACTAGCCACACAGAGCATAGAGAGAGTGACTAGAGACACAGAGCATAGAAGGGAGGACTAGCCACACTAGAGCATAGTGAGGGAGGACTAGCCAACTAGAGCATAGAGAGGGAGGACTAGCCACACTAGAGAATAGTGAGGAGGACTAGCCACACTAGGGAATAGTGAGGGAGGACTAGACACACTAGAGAATAGTGAGGTAGGACTAGCCACACTAGAGAATAGTGAGGGAGGACCAGCCACACTAGAGCATAGTGAGGGAGGACTAGCTACAATAGAGAATAGTGAGCGAGGACTAGCTACACTAGAGAATAGTGAGGGTGGACTAGCCACACTAGAGAATAGTGAGAGAGGACTAGCCACACTAGAGAATAGTGACGGAGGACTAGCCACACTAGAGAATAGTGAGCGAGGATTAGCCACACTAGAGAATAGTGAGGGAGGACTAGCCACACTAGAGAATAGTGAGGGTGAACAAGCCACACTAGAGAACAGTGACGGAGGAGTAGCCACACTAGAGAATAGTGAGCGAGGACTAGCCACATTAGAGAATAGTGAGGGAGGACTAGATACACTAGAGAATAGTGAGGGTGAACTAGCCACACTAGATAACAGTGACGGAGGACTAGCCACACTAGAGAATAGTGACGGAGGACTAGTCATACTAGAGAATAGTGAGCGAGGACTAGCAAACTAGAGAATAGTGAGCGAGGACTAGCCAGACTAGAGAATAGTGAGCGAGGACTAGCCACACTAGAGAATAGTGAGCAAGGACAAGCCACATTAGAGCATAGTGAGGGAGGACTAGCTACACTAGAGAATAGTGAGCGAGGACTAGGCACAATAGAGAATAGTGAGCGAGGACTAGGCACAATAGAGAATAGTGAGCGAGGACTAGCCACACTAGAGAATAGTGAGGGTGGACTAGCCATACTAGAGAATAGTGAGGGTGGACTAGCCATACTAGAGAATAGTGAGGGAGGACTAGCCACACTAGAGAATAGTGAGCCAGGACTAGGCACAATAGAGAATAGTGAGCGAGGACTAACCACACTAGAGAATAGTGAGGGAGGTCTAGCCACACTACAGAATAGTGAGGGAGGACTAACCACACTAGAGAATAGTGAGGGAGGACTAGCCACACTAGAGAATAGTGAGGGAGGACTAGCTACAATAGAGAACAGTGAGGGAGGACTAGCCACATTAGAGAACAATGAGGGAGGACTAGCCACACTAGAGAACAGTGAGGGATTACTAGCCACTCTAGAGAACAGTTAGAGTGAACTAGCCACACTAGAGAACAGTTAATGTGAATTAGCCACACTAGAGAACAGTGAGGATGAACTAGCCACTCTATAGAACAGTGAGGTGGGTTCACAACACTGGAAAGTACGGTGAAGAATATGGTGAATCCTCAACACTGTGGTGAACCCAGAACACTGAAGTGATAAAAAAAGATGAAGGATTCACAACACGGTTGTGGTCAAAGTACATTGAAGGTTGGTCTTATAGCACTGTAAAGTACATTGAAGGTTGGTCTTATAGCCCTGTAAAGTACAGTGAAGGTTGGTCTTATAGCACTGTAGAGCACAGTGATGGTTGGTCTTATATCACTGTAAAGTACAGTGAAGGTTGGTCTTATATCACTTTAGAGTACAGTGAAGGTTGGTCTTATATCACTGTAAAGTACAGTGAAGGTTGGTCTTATATCACTAGCTAGTGTAGCTAGTGAATGTTGGTCTTATATCACTGAAGAGTACAGTGAAGTTTGGTCTTATATCACTGTAGAATACAGTGAAGGTTGGTCTTATAGCACTGTAGAGTACAGTGAAGGTTGGTCTTATAGCACTGTAGAGTACAGTGAAGGTTGGTCTTATAGCACTGTAGAGCACAGTGAAGATTGGTCTTATAGCACTGTAGAGTACAGTGAAGGTTGGTCTTATAGCACTGTAGAGTACAGTGAAGGTTGGTCTTATAGCACTGTAGAGCACAGTGAAGATTGGTCTTATAGCACTGTAGAGCACAGTGAAGATTGGTCTTATAGCACTGTAGAGTACAGTGAAGGTTGGTCTTATAGCACTGTAGAGCACAGTGAAGGTTGGTCTTATAGCACTGTAGAGCACAGTGAAGATTGGTCTTATAGCACTGTAGAGCACAGTGAAGATTGGTCTTATAGCACTGTAGAGCACAGTGAAGGTTGGTCTTACAGCACTGAAGAGTACAGTGAAGGTGGTCTCATAACAGTCGTGTATAGCTAAGGACGACTCAGCTCTCACTGTAATTGCTGTCTGGAAAACAGTTTTTTTCAAATGCTTTAAAAATTCTGTAGATTTCGAAAGCTGTCCAATTTCACGCACCTTTAACGTTATTGTAACATTTGTTTCTTTGTGGGTTAGATTACATGGTAAAGTTCAGAAACCGGAGAAGGTACAGAAGTTAGGGAACACAGTCGTGTAAATTGAGAAGCTGGAAAGGCTACATTATTATGTCGCATTGTCATTTTAGTTTCAAAGCTAGAGAAGGTACTTAAGTTTAGTTTCAAAGCTAGAGAAGGTACTTAAGTTTAGTTTCAAAGCTAGAGAAGGTACTTAAGTTTAGTTTCAAAGCTAGAGAAGGTACTTAAGTTTGACTGCATGGTAGAGTATGTTCAGAAGGTGGGAAAAGGTAGAGAGAATACGTGATTAGGTATATTAAGTATATTCAGAAGTTGTATGGGTACAGATTGTTTTTATATATTTAAGAGGTAGTTTCAAAACAGTTACTTCCTAGAAAATATAAAGTATTTTTTTTTTTTGCACTGATTTACTTGTACTTGGTTTTTCATTTTGATTGTGATTGCCTCTCATAATTTTTGCCCGAGGATATTGAACTTGCTGTCTTTCTTCGTCAGTTCTTTGAATTTTTGTCTTAATATTTGACATGCATTAGATTGTGGGTATTAGATTTAGAACTTTTGCGTTGCGTATTCTATATTTGTATCTCTGCAACTGGCAGTATAATCTATTAGTCTACATTCATACTGTGTTCATTTTTGTAGAAGCCAAAAGTTATTGCAGTTTTCTTTTGCTACATTCAACCTTACAGTTACAGTTTTTTAATCTTTCTTATTATTATTACAATCAAAAGAAGCGCTAAACCACAAGGGTTATACAGCGCGGCGGGGCAGGACAGGATGCAGGGAGAATGGATTGTAAGCGGGAGATGGATGATTAGTATGGTATGGAGTGCAGCAGGACAGTGGATAGTGCAGGGATAGAGGGTAGCAAGAGATCGAGGTAGAAGGGACTGAGGGAGGTGCTAGAGGTATAATCTTCAGAGTTTGTGTAGTAAGTCAGTTTCTGTCAAAAAGTCAACAAGAGAGTCAGGATTAAAGGAGGGTCCATCAGCAAGAAGGGAAGGTAAAGAAAGGGCCGCAGAGCGAAGACGTCGTTGGAGGTAAATTCTGCGTGCTCGTTGATAGAGTGGGCAGTCCAACAGGATATGTCGAACAGACAGACACTGGAACTTGACAATGCTCACAGAGAGGGGCAGGGAGCCTCTCCATGAGATACCCGTGAGTAAGACGAGTGTAGCCGATGCGAAGACGGGAGAGAGTAGTCTCCCAATCTCGACATTGGTGACAAGAAGAAGGCCAGAAACCTATAACCGGTTTAATAGAATGAAGTTTGTTATTTAGCAGGTCAGACCAGCGTTGTTGCCAACGGGTGCGAAGGTGGGTAGCAATGAACACCTCTATATGAAACTGGAAGGTCACGTACTGCTGACCATGCAGCAGTCAACATGACCAGGGACCCAACAAAAAACAATATCTTTGAGCTTGCTAGAGATACGGCGTAACCAAAGGTTGATACGAAGAACTAGGGGGTGAGGTGTATCAATTTTACGGATAGCCTGTAAAGCACTAAGGGAGTCTGAAATGACCACAAATGGTGACACAGGCATAGATGCAATACGGATAAGTGCCACAAGAATGGCATACAATTCAGCCGTAAATATGCTAGCCGAGGGTAATAGATGCCCTCGTACGACGCTGTCCGGAAACACTGCTGCGAATCCGACACCGTCAGATGACTTTGAACCATCGGTGTATACTGCGATGGCATGGGAATGAGAACGGAAGTGGTCTCGAAAAAAAGAGCGAGAAGCCGCCGTAGGTAGTTGGGCTTTCGCGCAAGGTAGAGGAATAGAACAGACATGGACAGCAGGAACTTCCCAAGGGGGTAGGGAAAAGGGAGATGTCACATGAACATATAGAGGTGGGAGCTGAAGGGAAGATAAGAGTGAATGTAGACGAAGAGAAAAGGGACGAAGTAAGCATGAGCGACGAACAAATAAAGAGCGTCTACTAACATCTGTAACAATCCTATACATGGAAGGATTGCGCAGGTCATGAGAGTGAACATAATAGCGAATGCAATGTGCATCACGACGATCGGATAAGGATGGAATGTTCGCTTCTACATAGAGGCTCTCAACCGGGGAAGAACGAAATGCACCAAGGCATAAGCGTAATCCCTGGTGATGGATGGGATTAAGGATGGAAAGAGTAGCAGGGGAGGCCGCCGAATATATCTGGTCACCTTAATCGAGTTTTGATAAAATTAGGGCTGAATGTAGACGAAGGAGAGTTCTACGATCAGCCCCCCACGAAAGATGTGCGAGTGTTTTTAGGAGGTTCAGCCGGCTATGACAAGTTGCCTTCAGAGAGGTAATGTGAGGTTTCCAGGACAATCGACGGCCAAACAGGAGGTCGAGAAACCTGACTGTATGACGTTCTGGGATACATGGGCCGTATAGGTACAACGGATGATCAGAGACCACTGAACGTCTAGTAAACGTAATTTGATGAGTTTTGCTACTCGAAAATTTAAACCCATGAGAGGTGGCCCAATCAGAAACTCAGTTGATGGCATGCTGGAGGGAAACTGCAATGAGGTGACAGTCAGCACCTGCACAAGCTATAGCAAAGTCATCCACATAAAGCGATGACCAAATGTTGGATGGGAGAACTGATGCCAGATTATTTATAGCAAGGAGAAAGAGTGTTGTGCTCAGAACACAACCCTGGGGGACACCTTCAGCTTGGACAAAGTCCGGGGAAAGCTCATTACTAACCCGGACACGAAAATGTCTTTCAGTTAAGAAAGCCTTAAGGAAAAATGGTAGATTGCCTCGGAGGCCTAAGGAGTGGGCCTGGGTCAAGATATTATACGTCCAAGTTGTGTCATAAGCCTTCTCAAGATCGAAAAAGATGGCGATAACCGAGTGGTTATTGGCAAAGGCATTACGAATATACATATCCAAGCGCAGTAAGTGGTCAATGGCAGAACGGCCCTTACGGAAGCCATATTGACTAGGGGAGAGACTACTGTGCGTCTCTAAATACCACATCAAACATCTATTAACTAGACGTTCCATCACCTTGCAAACTGCACTGGTAAGAGCGATGGGACGGTAGTGGGAGGTATCACGTCCCGTAGTACCCGGTTTGCGAAAAGGGAGAAATCTTTCTTATAATTAGTTATATTTTGGTTATTTTATTGAATGAGTAATTCAGTTATTAAATTGTATTTGGTGATATGATGATACAATAAAAATGATAACACGAATATGAAAGTTAAGAGACTTTAAGGAAAATGTAAACATGTACGTAGAATACCAGGGATGTAAACAATAGCATAATCTCAGACTATAAGACTCAAGAAGAAATTTTAAATAGGAATGATTAGATCTGTGTAATTTTTATGTACATTGCCTAAGTCAGAAGTAAAACAATGAGAGAGAGAGAGAGAGAGAGAGAGAGAGAGAGAGAGAGAGAGAGAGAGAGAGAGAGAGAGAGAGAGAGCACTAGGCTCCACAAGCAAATTGTGTTCAAAACACCACATCTAAAAATTCCAATACAAATTCTTTCTGCACCGCAGAGTTAACAGATCCATTAACAAACAACGAAGTAACCCTTGGATCTGTCAGTACAACTGACAATACTGCTCTGACATCTACTGATAAACCGAGTCAAATTTTCCCCCACTAGAGATTTCTGTAGGTAACAATCAGTTGACTGACACAGTACCTGAAAGATGTCTGGCCAAAGCATAAGCAGCAGAGACATACCACGGTCGTGGAAGAGAAAAAGTCCACCAGGCACATAATCATTTGGCTCACCAGCAGCAGAACACCCAGAGAAATCA
The DNA here is from genome assembly GCA_009830355.1 of Cherax destructor. Classification (NCBI taxonomy): domain Eukaryota; kingdom Metazoa; phylum Arthropoda; class Malacostraca; order Decapoda; family Parastacidae; genus Cherax; species Cherax destructor. Next base: position 52,606 of record WNWK01005882.1, read on the forward strand.
TCTGCTAAATCAACAGAGACAATAAGTGCAGGAAATAGGAGACCGTCCTGCCAAGCAACTAGGCTGTGCTCCCACTGTCACCGGAGGGGACACAACCATGACAACCGTCTGAGAGATACGTACCAGGTGCAATTACTATCACAAGAGGGAAATCATGAAGATCGTTGTACATTGTACAATTATCTTCTTGAAAAAAAAAAAAAACTCTTAAATCCTCCAAGTACCTAACAGCATATTCTATACACTTGCAACATCTGCCATATTGGTCTCCTGTCCACACTATAACAAGCGTTTCTAAATCCATAACTGCAACGAAAACTTTCTTACCCTTATCTAAATGTTGGTCACTTATATACTTTGTAGTCCACACTTGGTCTACACATCCTCTACCCTTCCTAAAACTTCCTTCTTCATCTGCGATCCTGCTCTTCGTCTTACTCTCATCTCTTTCAATAATAACTCTACCATACACCTTACCAGGTATGCTCAACAAGCTTATTCCCTTAACATTCTTACACTCTCTTGTGTTTCCTTTTACTTTATACACAGGAAGTGTGAATGCTCTCTGCCAATCCTCAGGTACATTCCCCTCTTTCATACACTGAACAAAAATACCAACCACTCTTAAAACTATACCCACCCCTGTTTTTAACATTTATATCTTAATCTTATCAATCACAGCTACTCCTCCCCCCCATTTCAATTTATTCATCTGCCTCACCCACCTCCCCAATGTTTTTAGAAAAAGTCCGATTTGATCATTTTTTTAAATTAGAAAACTTGCACGTAAAAAGTCCAAATTCAAAACAACGCTTACATGTTTCAAGTCGACCAGAAGAGACGTTCTTTAGTTCTAACAAGAAAAACAATTTGTTTAATAAAATTGATACCTTAAAATTTACGAAGCTCAGAGTGAGAGATAAGCTTTCTTTTAATAAGACTCGTCAACACTGAACGTTTGAAGCCTCTTAGAAAAAGCATTTTCCAGTAAGTGTTCGAAATTCAATTACATTTTTTAACAATTTCACGTTAAATTTCATATTTGCTCGTACACAGTCTAAATTTATATGGTGTTATTCATCTTTAAGAATGCAGTAGCGTTAATATTTTGAAGCTGGAAAGAGGTGGCATTCTTCAGTTATTGAATGAAAATTAATATCACTTATTTAAAAAAATGGTAAATTGGAATTTATGCAGCCCAATAACTGCTTCCTGGAAATCACATCAGGACAGAAAATTTGAAACAGATCAGAAGAGGCATTGTCCAGCTGTCGCCCGGATTCCAACAATTCCATGTTATATAAACAAAACTAAGTGAAAATTCAAAAGTGTACTCTATGGGTACTGTCCTGGCCCCAAGATGTATCAGGCAATAAAAGACGAAGTCATTGAGAAGAGAAAGACTCAAATATATTTAATGTAATTTAAAGGATTCAAACTTTTACACTATTTTAGAGAGTTTTGGATGTTATTGCAGCCCTTTCAGGAGGCTGGAAATGGGTTTAACAATTATGGTGAAAAGGGACGTGTACAAACCAAGTACTACAACAATTTTTCCTAGTTGCTGTACACCAGCGTTCAAAATTTGAAGCAGATGGAATATGGCATTTTCATGCTATGAGTGAAAAAAGTTAAAACAAAAACGAAAGATTGGAGGCAGATATAATCTGACAACTACTTCCTTGTCCCCCTTCGTAGATAGTTAGTACTGATTCTTAAATAATTAATGGTGTTTCACCACTGTCACTCACAAGGTTGTGTGATAACACTTCGTGTTATCAACGGTTCTGCTGAGACTAACTCAATCATTTACATCAACCAGAACTACAAAATCATGGTTGCTTCGTTGTCAATGGATCTTCTGACGCATTGGTTGAACATAAAACGGTAGTAGGTTAACTACATATTGTCCCTTTATAGTAGTCTGTTTATTCTAAGCTATGCAGTGAGAGAGAGAGAGAGAGAGAGAGAGAGAGAGAGAGAGAGAGAGAGAGAAAAAAGAGAAAAAGAGGAGAGAGAGAGAGAGAGAGAGAGAGAGAGAGAGAGAGAGAGAGAGAGAGGAGAGAGAGAGAGAGAGAGAGAGAGAGAGAGAGAGAGAGAGAGAGAGAGAGAGAGAGAGAGAGAGAGAGAGAGAGAGAGAGAGAGAGAGAGAGAGAGAGAGAGAGAGAGAGAGAGAGAGAGAGAGAGAGTCAGAGGCCAGGTAGCCCAAGGCACCAGGTGTCTCAGAAGTGATGGTCAGGTACATCCTTTGGGAAATCTAACCATAGTTGGCCCTTACCCTGCGGTACATTACACCAGCCTAGGGTCAACAATACCTACCTGAGATACATTGTACCTACCTGAGGTACACTGTACCAGCTTGAGGTACATAACACCAACCTGAAGTATGCTACACCATTCTGAGCTGCACTTCACAAGAGCGATGTACATTACACCAGTCCGAGGTAAATTGCACCAGCTTTAGATACACTCTCCCAACATGTTGTACACTAAACTAGTCCTAGGTACACTTCAATATTCCGAGATACATTGCAACAGACCTAAGTGCATGTTTACTCCAGCGTGATGTAAGTACACTAGACCTAGGTAAACTACACCAGCCTGGTATACTATTGTACCTCTTCTTAAAGCTATGTATGGATCCCTTCTCTAACACGTCACTGCTCAACTCGTTCCACCTCCTTACCACTCACCTGCTGAAGAATCACTTCCTAACATCCTTGTGGCTCGTCTGTGTTTTCAGGTTCCAGCTTCCTGATTCCCATAACTCGAACCATCTCTCCCTATCTGCCCTGTCAGTTCCTCTCAGTGTCAGACACACCACCACCCTGGTATCTTGATTCAAGGGATGTCCTGTATTCTAATAGTTTACGATGACCGTGGCGTATGCCTGTTACATTAAATTTATTCGGCGTTCACCACACGTTCACTGGCACGCCCTCTAGACTAGCCTAACAGACAGGCTGGGGTCCTGCTTCTCTGGCAGACTATGCATTTCAAACATAAGCCAGTCGACTGAGAGCTTGTCTCCGGCTGAGATAAGGTCAAGCTTTCCCACCTGGCTGGGTGGCAGATGCTCACTAAGGCTCATCGTGTACGCTCATTCACACTGAGGTGTAAAGCCAACTGTAGTGAATGGTTCTTTGCTCTCTCCCTCATTATTAATGTGTTGATAACCACTTTGTACATAATGTAAATATCTTTCTGAAGGGAATATACAAGTATTAAGAACCAACCTTCTTGTTTTGAAACTTGATTTATGGTCAGGTACAACAGGCCTGTCTGTAACTATGTTCCTAATAATGACTTTCCACTAAGAGACCCACCTCACCTATGCCGTCGTGTCCAAGACGCCATACCTAGTATACAAGTCTTCGGCCTCATGTCTCGGATTCAGGCAAAGTCAATAAGCATCTTCAATGATCACTTCAAACTACCTTCCCGCTTCTACTCTCTCCAGTAATGTAATCACTCGTGTATTCCACTACTGAAGCTTCTTGTGCATGCCAAACTTCTCGTCAGTAAGGATACCTAAGTGGTGCTCATGTGCTGTACTTATCAACAAGTGGTTAAGTTTTAGCTCAGTCTTGGGGTCAACAACCAGCACAAAGGTTACAAAGGCTGTCTTTGTCAAAGGGAAAATTAACTGAATTATGTCTATTACAGATGTGCATTACAAAACAGTAGTACATTGTACTACAGTGTTGTACTTTGCTTCAGTAGTGTATTGTACTATAGTTCATGTTTATACAATAGTATAATATTGTCGGTAATTCAACCACTATTAGTAGTATAATTATTAAGATAATCAAGGGGAAAGCGCTAAACCCGTATGATTAAACAGCTCCTGTGGGGGGGAAGATGTGGAAGGTATTGAGGCTTAATTCAGGGAACTGGAGCACAGATCCAATTCCCTAGATCAAGAGTCTCTCACCAGCGTCAAGGAACCTCTTCTGAGGGGATACAATACTATAAAAGTAGTGTACAATAGCAGACTTCACCATAATTTTGGAAATTGACTTTTCTCTCGTCTCACTATCCCGTTTAACGTAATTAAGTAACGTGTCCAGTTAAGACGTGAAATTACATTGTGAATAATTTAAAGCCATTTGTAAATTTGTATAAAAAAGTACTTCAATGTCAGGCTTTTTTTGTGATAATTTTTCTTACTTATTTGCCGTCATACGTATTTTTTCTTGCTGGATTTCCTAGTAGTGCTTCTCGTATTTTATGGCACCTGTTATGGCACCTGTTATGGCACCTGTTATGACACTTTTTATGGCACATTTTATGACACTTTTTATGCCAAGTTTTCACCATATACGAGGCTCATGTTTGAGTTGTCTTGTGCAGCAGTGTGCGTGCAGCTGTGTGCGTGCAGCAGTGTGCGTGCAGCAGTGTGCGTGCAGCAGTGTGCGTGCAGCAGTGTGTGTGCAGCAGTGTGCGTGCAGGAGTGGGAGTGCAGGAGTGGGAGTGCAACAGTGGGCGTGCAGCAGTGTGTGTGCAGCAGTATGCGTGCAGCAGTGTGCGTGCAGCAGTGTGCGTGCAGCAGTGTGTGTGCAGCAGTGTGCGTGCAGCAGTGTGCGTGCAGGAGTGGGAGTGCAACAGTGGGCGTGCAGCAGTGTGTGTGCAGCAGTGTGTGTGCAGCAGTGTGTGTGCAGCAGTGTGTGTGCAGCAGTGTGTGTGCAGCAGTGTGTGTGCAGCAGTGTGCGTGCAGCAGTGTGCGTGCAGCAGTGTGCGTGCAGCAGTGTGCGTGCAGCAGTGTGTGTGCAGCAGTGTGCGTGCAGCAGTGTGCGTGCAGCAGTGTGCGTGCAGCAGTGTGTGTGCAGCAGTGTGCGTGCAGGAGTGGGAGTGCAACAGTGGGCGTGCAGTAGTGTGCGTGCAGCTGTGGGAGTGCAACAGTGGGTGTGCAGCAGTGTGCGTGCAGCTGTGGGAGTGCAGCAGTGTGCGTACAACAGTGGGTGTGCAGCACTGGGCGTGCAACAGTGGGTGTGCAACAGTGTGCGTGCAGGAGTGTGCGTGCAGCTTTTGGCGTTCAACAGTGGGTGTGCAGCAGTGTGCGTGCAGCAGTGTGCGTGCAGGAGTGTGCGTGTAGCAGTGTGCGTGGAGCTGAGGGCGTGCAACAGTGGGCGTGCAACAATGTGCGTGAATCAGTGTGCATGCATCAGCAGTGTGCGTGGAGCTGAGGGCGTGCATCAGTGGGCGTGCATCAGTGGGATTGCATCTGTGGGCGTGCAGCTGTGGGCGTTCATCTGTTGGCGTGCAACAGTGGGCGTGCAGCAGTGGGCGTACAGCAGTGGGCGTGCAACAGTCGGGATGCAGCAGTGGGGGTGCAGCAGTGGGCGTGCAACAGTCGGGATGCAGCAGTGGGCGTGCAGCAGTGGGCGTGCAGCAGTGGGCGTGCAGCAGTGGGGGTGCAGCAGTGGGCGTGCAACAGTCGGGATGCAGCAGTGGGCGTGCAGCAGTGGGCGTGCAGTGGGCGTGCAGCAGTGGGCGTACAGCAGTGGGCGTCAGCAGTGGGCGTACAGCAGTGGGCGTACAGCAGTGGGCGTACAGCAGTGGGCGTGCAGCAGTGGGCGTGCATCAGTGGGCGTGCAGCAGTGGGCGTGCAGCAGTGGGCGTACAGCAGTGGGCGTGCAACAGTCGGGATGCAACAGTGGGCGTACAGCAGTGGGCGTGCAACAGTCGGGATGCAGCAGTGGGCGTACATCAGTGGGCGTGCAACAGTCGGGATGCAGCAGTGGGCGTACAGCAGTGGGCGTGCAACAGTCGGGATGCAGCAGTGGGCGTACAGCAGTGGGCGTGCAGGTTGGTAATCACTGAGCAAGACAATGACTGTCACTTAAAATGGTTCATAACCAAGCTTGGTACAACTAATTCAAAAGGGTTACTCGATAAATAAAAGGCAGGACCTAGAGCTAGAGCCAGCCGTCACGTAATTTCAAAGGGGTAATTGCAAATGGGTTATTGTGCGTACGCGCACACACACTGTGCTTACAATGGTCACACTCACTCAAGCATGAAGTATAACACCTGCGGCCAGTGCTCATCTGGCAGTGGCCTTCAGAAATCTGAACAAAAAGTCATTTTATATAATTTATACCTTGTGGGTTTACCACTTGGTTTTGATTATAATAATGGTATCATTTATACAAGACATGTGAGGCAAAGCTTGCAATATGCAGAGCAATCATGGAACCCACACCGGAAAAACTGCGTTTTAAGAAACTTGAGAAAGTGCCGCGAGGTTAGAACTGACTTATGAGACACATGGAGAGGCTAACTGAACTGAATATAATGGCCGAGGAGGAGAGGAGAAGCAGGGGAGACATGATAAAACCGCAGAAAACACTCAGAGGAAATGATAGGAATTTAAGACAGATCAACAACAGTCTTACAGGTCCTTACGAGTCTTCAGTCTCAGGGTGGTGGGTCTTACGAGTCTTCAGTCTCAGGGTGGTGGGTCTTACGAGTCTCCAGTCTCAGGGTGGTGGGTCTTACGAGTCTTCAATCTCAGGGTGGTGGGTCTTACGAGTCTTCAGTCTCAGGGTGGTGGGTCTTACGAGTCTTCAGTCTCAGGGTGGTGGGTCTTACGAGTCTTCAGTCTCAGGGTGGTGGGTCTTACGAGTCTTCAGTCTCAGGGTGGTGGGTCTTACGAGTCTTCAGTCTCAGGGTGGTGGGTCTTACGAGTCTTCAGTCTCAGGGTGGTGGGTCTTACGAGTCTTCAGTCTCAGGGTGGTGGGTCTTACGAGTCTTCAGTCTCATGGTGAGTGGGTCTTACGAGTCTTCAGTCTCAGGGTGGTGGGTCTTACGTGTCTTCAACGAAGAACTGGGGACAGGCATTATACATAGATGGAATCCACGAGGCTAGGAGGGAGTGAACCTGGCTAGGGTTTACCTGAGAGTCGTGGCTAGGAGGGAGTGAACCTGGCTAGAGTTTACCTGAGAGTCGTGGCTAGGAGGGAGTGAACCTGGCTAGGATATACCTGATAGTCGTGGCTAGGAGGGAGTGAACCTGGCTAGGGTTTACCTGAGAGTCGTGGCTAGGAGGGAGTGAACCTGGCTAGGGTTTACCTGAGAGTCGTGGCTAGGAGGGCGTGAACCTGGCTAGGGTTTACCTGAGAGTCGTGGCTAGGAGGGCGTGAACCTGGCTACGGTTTACCTGAGAGTCGTGGCTAGGAGGAAGTGAACCTGGCTAGGGTTTACCTGAGAGTCGTGGCTAGGAGGGAGTGAACCTGGCTAGGGTCACCCTGAGAGTCTTGGCTAGGAGGGAGTGAACCTGGCTGCGGTCACCCTGAGAGTCGTGGCTAGAGGAGTGAACCTGGCTGGGGTCACCTTGAGAGTCGTGGCTAGGAGTGAACCTGGGTAGGATCTAGCCTAGGAGGGAGTGATCCTAGATAGGGTCAACCTGAGAGACGTGGCTAGGAGGGAGTGAACCTGGCTAGGGTCACCCTGAGAGACGTGGCTAGGAGGGAGTGAACCTGGCTAGGGTCACCCTGAGAGACGTGGCTATGAGGGAGTGAACCTGGCTAGGGTCACCCTGAGAGACGTGGCTAGGAGCTAAGTCTCGACACCTGCGTGTGTGTGCGTGCTCACCTATAAGTGCAGCCACTAGGTGAGCACGCACACACACTTACTTACAAGTACACACACACACACGCACGCAATCACGCGCACACACACGTACTTGCAAGTACACACACACACACACTCATGGTTACGCACACGTTAGCGCGCCACACACACACACACACACACACACACACACACACACATGTTCATACATACACATACGGATGCACACACCCGTATACACCCATTCTCACAAACACACACACACACATACGTGCACATACACAGGCACGTGGTTGCCTAGAACTGTCACATCTTTGTAAAAACAAGGTATCAAGAGCATCCTATCTAATAATTGTTTTTCAGTGTTGACAGGACAGACAGGACGTTGGATGGATACTTAGTGGAACATAAACTTGCTCTTGATATCAAACTGAAACTGTCCTCTTTGTAAAACTGGATTTTATTAAAAAATAAAAATCAAATATTTTTTCCGCGTTTCTATTTTTTATTTTTTTTTTAAGTTTAACAAGAGGAGACTTTGTTATTATTTGAGAATTAACGTCAACATATTCTTTTGCTTTCTCCAATTTTCTTTTATTTCTCGAGAACGCCTAATTCGATAGGCTTCAAATCTTCAATGTTTGTGTAACGTCTCATAGGCAAGATTCTTTGGACTGTTTACATGTATGGTTAAGCACAATGCTACATAAGAGACTTGTTCCATTGATTTTATTCTCGAAATTGTATCGTATTATTTGACCTTATTGCATTATTTTGCCTTGATGCTGGTGAGAGGCTCTTGACCCATTTCTTAAGATTGAATTTCAATGCAGTTCATTGCATAGCTGCTACATAATCCCAACACCTTTTAGGGTTTTCTCTGATCAAGATAAAACAACTGTGATCGACATCAATCTTCAATGGCTGAATATTAAACAGATGAACGTTCCATGATTTAGGCAGTAAAGGCACAAATTTTGTATTTTTTTGCAATATTCTGATCAGCTTTTAAAGTTTTTTGTGCTGATATGTTTTCCTCAAAATAATTTCCTCGTTTTAGGTTGTATATGTTATGTGATACTAATCAATACTACTTAAAGAGAAGTTTGGATTGATTTTGGCTTTTGTACGTCATAGTTTTCGTTTTTTTGGGGTAAATAATTGGAAAATTTTAAATATTTTCTTCAGAATGTTACCTTCGACCCTATCATGCTGATACCTTAATAATACAACTTTTGAGAAGTTTCAAGCTTAATGTGCTTGTGTGTTTTAGGATAATGGTCTTTCTGAGCTCTTTAAATGGTTTGAATTATATTTGGGCAATCAATATGTTTAAATTTAAATTATTCGTTGAAGAAATTTGGACATTAGTTTCAATATAAGATGTGAATGACTGTTCTAATTATTTTCAAACCTTCAACCTAAGTATTTAACTGCATTATCAATTTATGCCACACACTGAACTATTCTAATCACTAGCATTGACGAACAGTAGTCTGGGGTTATGGAATACAGGTGATCCTTGCTTTACGATGGTTCGACTTAGGTGAGGTAGAGATGGTGAGGTAGAGATGGTGAGGTAGAGATGGTGAGGTAGAGATGCAGATGCCTGGCAAGATACATACACAGCCTCTGTACTGATCGTCAGCATAAACATCTCATTTATTTACTTTTTAATACTGGTATTTAGTTAGTTACAGTAATTATTTGTTTATTTACTTATTCAGTTGATTCTTGTATACCAATCAACACACGCAGTGTTTTCTTATCATTTGTATCATCTGTGCTCAAATGTGAGCTACATGGAGATAATGTTTATATACAAACTAAGAGGGTAAACACGAAATTAACGTGTCCATGAAAGGCTCTCCCAGTGTTTATCTTCCTTTTCATAATAAGGATTACAAAATTAAAGGAACCTGGATATGTTGGTACACTCGTATATTGCAGTAAAGAAACTGGGACATCCCACCCACCCATCTCTATTACCTGGAGTTTACCTGGAGAGAATTCCAGGGGTCAACGCCCCCGCGGCCCGGTCTGTGACCAGGCCTCATGTTGGACCAGAGCCTGATCAACCAGGTTCGTACGTTGGACTGCGTGCTGGCCGCACACAGTCCAACGTACGAACCACAGCCTGGCTGGTCAGGTACCGACTTTAGGTGCTTGTCCAGTGCCTGCTTGAAGACAGCCAGGGGTTTGTTGGTAATCCCCCTTATGTATGCTGGGAGGCAGTTGAACAATCTTGGGCCCCTGACACTTTTTGTGTTGTCCCTCAACGTGCTAGTGGCACCCCTGCTTTTCATTGGGGGGATGTTACATCGCCTGCCGAGTCTTTTGCTTTCGTAGGGAGTGATTCTCGTGTGCAAGTTTGGTACTAATCCCTCGAGAATTTTCCAAGTGTATATAACAATGTATCTCTCCCGCCTGCGTTCTAGGGAGTACAGGTTTAGAAACTTCAAGCGTTCCCAGTAATTGAGGTGGTTTATCGCACTTATGCGTGCCGTGAAGGTTCTCTGTACATTTTCAAGGTCAGCAATTTCACCCGCCTTGAAAGGTGCAGTTAGTGTGCAACAATATTCCAGCCTAGATAGAACAAGCGATTTGTAAAGTGTCAACATGGGCTTTGCATCCCTGGTTTTGAAGGTTCTCATTATGCATCCTGTCATTTTTCTAGCAGATGCGATTGCTACGGTGTTATGGTCCTTGAAGGTGAGATCCTCTGACATGATCACTCCCAGGTCTTTGACATTAGTTTTTCGCTCTATTGTGTGGTTGGAATTAGTTTTGTACAAGGGAAATGATAATTTTATGATAATAATAATATCTTAATTTCTCCAAGTACATGTACAAGGTATACAGGCGTAGCTGATATCAATAGCATACTATTATATTAAGAAAGTCGCTTGTTATGCTGATCATTTCGGGCAAATTAAGTCAGTTTTGTCCCAGGATGCGACCCACACCAGTCTACTAACGCCCAGGTAACCATTTTACTGATTGGTGAACATGGACAGCAGGTGTCTTATGGAAACACATCCTAATATTTTCCAGCCGTACCGGGGATCGACACCTGGACCTCAGTCTGTGAGCTGAGTGCGTTAGCGATCGCGCTACGGGACCCGTTGTTATAAATTTATTAATATGTACTAAATATTTTATATTTTGCAAAAGATTTCTGGTAGTTAATTTCACAGCAATGAGATGCGCACAACGGCCCCGGGGACGTCACAGCTTTCAGCCCAACAATAACAAGATATACTGACAGCTTTTGTCGTGATTTTATATTTTTTTCCCATGTTTTCTTGAATAAGCTGCATTTATTTTATGGTGGGAACTATTCTGGACACATTTAATAAAACAAAATTCTTAGCAAGTAAAATGAAGTATTTTTTATACAGATATTTGCAAGTGATAGCTGATATATTTGCACAGGTATAGTGCAGGGTCACATCAAGGTAAGGTGCAGGGTCACATCAAGGTATGGTGCAGGGTCACATCAAGGTATGGTGCAGGGTCACATCAAGGTATGGTGCAGGGTCACATCAACCCTCAAAACACACATTCTAAATTCAACAATCAATGACAACTACAGTGCATATATTCTTGTGGAGTCTAGATCAGCTCATGATACTTTAACATCAGCTGTATATAGTATTGCAGGGTTAAAGAGACCAAAGAAATACTACTCGACGGTCTACTGTATTTATTTATTTATCATGTCATAGCCATTTTTGACTTACGATGGGGACGCAACCTCACTAAGTCAACAACTGTACAGTGATACTATTCTCCAATCCCGGAATAACCAAAATACATCAAGTTATTTATACACTTATACACATACATATACACAGATCCTTGATACACTTCCTTGATAATGTGAAAAATCACGAAGCACATCGAAGTTTACTATTCCTCTCACAGTGGTTGTTCTGCAGATATACATATGTACACATAAATAAGCATACATACATAAACATAAGGAAGCACATTTATAGGCACATGCATACTTGTACATATGGACAAGAACTCAAATTTACAAGCTGAAGCAGAGGGTAACACCCCGCTATGACTGGATTTTGTGAGAGGGCATTTGGGAAATATTTGTGGGCTGTACCGCATAAACTGGATTTGACCAGAGGGCATTATACAGGACCCTGCGCTTAACTAACTTCCATCAGATTTTGTTTTGCCTATTTTCTAACTCTTGGACCAACATCATTCATGATCTTGACCCCATTCCCACCCACCCCAATATCTCTCCCCCCTCCCACTCTCCACCATGATCCATCACGTTGACACAGACCAGCCCAATTAGATTTCATTTAACATAGGAATTTACCAGACACATCTATATATCTAGTCCTTATTTCATTTATTCATAGGAAAGTTTATTTATTTTAAAATATATATATATATATATATATATATATATATAATATATTATATATATATTATATATATATATATATATATATATATATATATATATATATATATATATATATATATATATATATATATATCACAACCACGTATGTCCTCTCAACATGAAATATGCCTAGTGATACTAGGAACATAATGTTTGTAGTGGTTACAAGGTCGTGAGTTTTGACTTGCTTCCTAGGAGGCGAGCTAAAACAACACGAGTTCGATCCCCAGTTAGCCGCAGTTTGTTATTGCTAATATATATTGACGTTCACCACTCTGTGTGTGGAGAAAATTCTCCAAAGGAGGGGGGGTATGCACCCTTACTACCCTTGTTAAGGGCCCCACCCTTTCCACCCTTAGGAAAGGGCCAGACGAGGCGAGTCTGGGTGCATAAACAAAATAACTCAGACCAGATGTACTGACCAAAGTGTGTCACGTGGTCTGACCAAGTAGCAGCGAGTGTATGTGACTTAATAGACATTTGAGATAAATGTAACTCTTTGCCGTAACAGGAAGATTACAGTAAACTGTTATATTAGTTTCTACACTTGAAAATTACAATCATGTGTTCCAGTGATTGAAATTTAGAGAACACAAACATTTTAATTGCCACTTGTAGCAGTTTGTAGCAATTGTTGAACTTGTGCTGACCTCAGCGATACAAGCCCCACGAGGCACCACGAGGCTGCAAGAGGCACCACGAGGGGTTAGATTGAATAGGGGCTCCGAAGAGGTCATACGACGCGAGGGGTCATACGGTGCGAGGCGACGTAACTCAACAAAGACATTAGTCGTACGCGTCCGTTATTCTAATTTAATCTCCACTAACGTCGGGAAATAAGATAAGAACTCTGTTCCAGTGCGTTTAGTGAATAAAATCGCGGTATATGCAGAAGTGTGCGCAGCTTCTTACTGCAAGACAAACGTAGAGACAATCGCAAGTGAACTCCATCGAAACAAGACGGTGACTCATCAGCGACATTCTACAATCACGACAGCATTTCTGCCGTATATGGTGGAGCCAACACCATCGCTCACGTTACAAGAGCAAGGTATGTTTTTGTGTTCTTGTCAGACAGGGGACTGCGCAGTTCTTGTAGTCAAGAACATCAAAATTTACCTATTGACGGCTGTTATGCGTGGACTTTTAAGTCCAAACAAGTGAGTAAACCGCCTTTCAGTCCATTTAAGACTGAAATATGGGCATATGCTCCTTTGGGGCAATAATTATACTCAATTGATGTTTACCTTACAGCCCTGTGGAGAATGAGGCCATAGATGTTTCCCCTGAGAAGGTGTTGGGGATGGCTGCGACATCTTGGATTCATCACTAAGCTAAGTAGCAAGTTACAGTACATTATCGTAGGAGCACATTACTCCACACTGTGGTTTCTTAAGGTATTATTACTATTCCGTGATATTACAATACCTTGTGTAAGGTAATGGCAGCCATTCCCGTGGCTTCCTAAGATATATTTAAAAGTGGCTTATATTTTATAAATGAGTGTACTGGTTATTATTATATTATTATAATTATTATCATAATAATTTTTGATTCCTAAATTAGGTATATAGATTAAAGAAATGATAAATAAAATATTTTCAAAGGTAAAAAAAATTTTTATTAGGAAAACAGGTTTAAACAATAGTAAAAACAATACATTTTAAAATCATTACATGGTGAATATTTCAATGTATTCACAAGATTAACAAAAAAATGAAAAATCATATGCATTTCAAAGGCAACAATTTTCTGTATCATGTATACAAGTTAAAACAATGATAAAAAAAAGGTATACAAGTTTAAACAACGGTTGGTAAAAAAAGCACATCACATTGTAAAAATTGGGATACAATTTTAGACACTAAATCGGTTATCCTGGGTTAATTCTTTTGCGTTCCTGGGGAACATCAGGTGACCATAACTTAATAAACTAGGACTCAAAACTTATCTTTTACCATCAAGGGCCGACAATCCTCTTTTTAATCCTAACAGTAAACATTTCTTCAACATTACCAATAGATTTACACTCAAATGTTTCTATATTTGGTTTAGACAAACTTTCTTTCAGTAGGCATAAGTTAACAGAGGCATGAAATTGGACAGTATTCCTTTTGCTTTACCTACGTTCTCCACCTCACCTGATGCCTTAATACAATACCTACGTTCTCCACCTCACCTGATGCCTTAATACAATACCTACGTTCTCCACCTCACCTGCTGCCTTGACACAATACCTACGTTCTCCACCTCACCTGCTGCCTTAACACAATACCTACGTTCTCCACCTCACCTGCTACCTTAAAACAATACCTACGTTCTCCACCTCACGTGCTGCCTTGACACAATACCTACGTTCTCCACCTCTACTGCTGCCTTGACACAATACCTACGTTCTCCACCTCACCTGCTGCCTTGACACAATACCTACGTTCTCCACCTCTCCTGCTGCCTTGACACAATACCTACGTTCTCCACCTCACCTCTGCCTTGATAATACCTAACTTTCCCCTCACCTGCTACTTAACAATACCTACTGTATCTCCACCTCTGCTGCCTTGATACATACACGTTCTCCACCTCACGTGCCTTGACACAATACATACGTTCTTCACTCACCTGCCTGCCTTGATACATACCTACGTTCTCCACCTCACCTGCTGCCTTGACACAATACCTACGTTCTCCACCTCTCCTGCTGCCTTGACACAATACCTACGTTCTTCACCTCACCTGCTGCCTTGACACAATACCTACGTTCTCCACCTCACCTGCTACCTTAACACAATACATTTTAGGTACCATTTCATACTTTAATAACCCTAACTGTCCTTTCCTGGTATTATCATACAATGTTGATAAATTAGACACATATGCAACACTTGGGTATCTTTATTGAGGAAACGTTTCGCCACACAGTGGCTTCATCAGTCCAATACAAAGTAGAAAGTTGTAAAGAGAGGAGGAGTTTGAGGTAATCAGTCCCTCGGCCTGGAGTTGATGTGTTCAGTAAACCAATCTTGTAGTAAGTACAGCATAGGGCAAAAAAAGTTGCTTATATACTGGGATCTTGATACAAACCTTTGAACGAAGACCTACTTCGACTAGTGGATGGTACCACTATGACCCCGCCTTCTCCTGCTTCGCCCCACCTAACTACAGTGTATAAGCAACTTATTTTGCCCTATGCTGTACTTACTACAAGAGTGATGGACTGAACACATCAACTCCAGGCCGTGGGACTGATTACCTCAAACTCCTCCTCTCTTTACAACTTTCTACTTTATATTGGACTGATGAAGCCACTGTGTGGCGAAACGTTTCCTCAATAAAGATACCCAAGTGTTGCATATGTGTCTAATTTATCAACTCGTCGGTTCTCTGAACCATTTATCTACATTATCATACAATGAATGATCTCTGGGGTAGTTACAGAAATCGATATGATACCAGTGGTTCCCTCTTTAATTAACTCAGTATACAAATGCATACAATGTATACTGAATATGTATTAGTCCGTATCTGTATATAACAGCTCAACATCATCTCCATAATAATCCTTTAGAACTTAATACAATACGAAACCACAACCCCGCACTACACAATAATGCCACTGTATAATAATGCCACTGTACTATAACATCATACTACACACCACACCACACTATACCACCACACTACATGATGCAAAAATGGTATTATACTATAATACCATCCCAAAAAATAACACTACACCAGGCGATAACATCATATCACGCCGCCTCACCACAAATTAAAACTACACAGTCTGCATACCACACAACATTATAACACCATACTTCACTGAAACACACCACCACACTTCACTGAAACACACCACTACACTTCACTGAAACACACCACCACACTTCACTGAAACACACCACTACACTTCACTGAAACACACCACCACACTTCACTGAAACACACCACCACACTTCACTGAAACACACCACTACACTTCACTGAAACACACCACCACACTTCACTGAAACACACCACCACACTTCACTGAAACACACCACCACACTTCACTGAAACACACCACCACACTTCACTGAAACACACCACCACACTTCACTGAAACACACCACCACACTTCACTGAAACACACCACCACACGTCACTGAAACACACCACCAACTTCACTGAAACACACCACTACACTTCACTGAAACACACCACTACACTTCACTGAAAACACCGCCACACTTCACTGAAATACACCGCACACTTCACTGAAATACACCGCTACACTTCACTGAAACACACCACCACACTTCACTGAAACACACCACCACCACTGAAACACACCACCACACTTCACTGAAACACACCACCAACTTCACTGAAACACACCGCTACACTTCACTGAAATACACCGCTACACTTCACTGAAACACATCACCAACTTCACTGAAACACACCACCAACTTCACTGAAACACACCACTACACTTCACTGAAACACACCACCACACTTCACTGAAACACACCACCACACTTCACTGAAACACATCACCACACTTCACTGAGCACACCACCACACTTCACTGAAATACACCGCCACACTTCACTGAAACACACCACCACACTTCACTGAAACACACCACCACACTTCACTGAAACACACCACCAACTTCACTGAAACACACCACTACACTTCACTGAAACACACCACCACACTTCACTGAAACACACCACCACACTTCACTGAAACACACCACCACACTTCACTGAAACACACCACCACACTTCACTGAAACACCACCACACTTCACTGAAACACACCACCACACTTCACTGAAACACACCACCACACTTCACTGAAACACAACACCACACTTATTGAAACACACCACCACACTTCACTGAAACACACCGCCACACTTCACTGAAACACACCGCCACACTTCACTGAAACACACCACCACACTTCACTGAAACACACCACTACACTTCACTGAAATACACCGCTACACTTCACTGAAATACACCGCTACACTTCACTGAAACACCACCACACTTCACTGAAACACACCACCACACTGATACAACACCACACTGTAAAAATCATCACACTATGCCACAACATCACATTGCATCACTCCACGCAATAACATTACACCTCACTATGACACCACATAATGCTGTCAAACTTTATGCCAGATTAAACAATACTACACTATAACACACCATACATCATGCCACACTAATACTACACCACATAATAGAACGCACACTTCACAACATTAAACCATAATATAACACCACACTCTAACACACCAGACTAATACCACACAATATTATTACATTTCACCATACATCACATCATGTAACATCACACCATAAATCACGCTCTAACTCCCCAAGAATGCAACACATCACCTCACACCATTACACTACGCTATAGCAACACACTAACATGACTCACTTCACCAAATTATAGCACCACACTAGCACTCCACACCATAAAAATTCACTACACTACACTATAACCGCACATTAAATAACAAAAATCACACTATCATACAACAACACCAAACAATACCACCAATCGAATACTCCAAACACACCACACTATACGTCACCACACCGCCAATCCAAACCACCAAATCAACAACACACTGCTACACTACGCCAGGTAAGGGAAACAAATTGGGTTATATAATAACCAAAATAATAATAAGAATAAGAATAAGAATAAGAAGCTCCCAAAATTATGGTCACTCGAATTTTGAAGAGAATTTACATAGCTTATTAGATATGTCAAGTATGATAATATGGTAATAGGTATCCCTCAGGAAATACATATAAGGGCTTACTCATATTTATGGTGGTGTGCTGTAACTAGGAATAGGTACATTACATTCACCTACTGACATGAGCAAATGCCTTATATCGACCATTACTGGTTTTGGTTTCTGTGCGATAATTTGAGAAAGTCTCCCACGATTGGCTTAAACTTTTTAACTCTAATGAATCCAATATTATTTTTAGAAATGGTGTAGTATAATTTTTCCCGTTATTATTATTAATATGAAAACCAAGCGCTAAACCCACGAGGGTCATACAGCGCTGTGGGGCAGTAGGTGGAGCAGAGAGTAGCAAGGGTGGAGAGAATAACAGAGGTAGAGATAGAAAAGGAGTGCTCAAGTATCATCAAAGTTTAGGTAACAAATCAGTTGCTGTGAAAAACGGAATCTGAGTTAAGATGGAAAAAATAAACACAAATGCGGTATAATGCGAGTCTTTATTGACAACGTTTCGCCCACACAGTGGGCTTTATAAAGTCACAAACACATCTACCTGGGTGAATAGTACAGGAGTATGTATAGGGTGGAGAGTTAGGTGGAGAATGCTTTGTAGGTTAGATTTGAGACGGACTTGTAAGACTGCCGAGAATGTTTGGTAGGTTGGATCTGAGTTTAACCCCCACGGGACGGGCGAGTGTGTATGTAGTTATGTAGGATAACGATAAAGAAGTTTCTTGGCAAGGGGTTCAACTATGTTATAGGAGCCTTTCTTCTGGTTGAAATTATTAGATATACAAATAAGTGATGATTCCAGGATTCTGCGATATTGAGTGATTTCTTCTCTGGCGATAAGTTTTGCGTTTCTGTAGTTGATTAAATGGTTGTAGAAGTTTCAGTGTTGAACGCAGGCGTTCTTTAAATTATCCGATCTGCCTGCGTACTGGTGTTCTAAAATTTGTTGCAATCATTGCAAGGGATTATGTATACCCCTGTAGAGGATTGAACCTTGTCCTATCTATTACTGATGATGTCCTTGATGGTGGTGGATGAGGAGGTAGACACTTGGAATGAGGTACTGGAAAAGACGCTGGAAATATGTTTGGAAACGGAGTTGGTGGGAAGGACTATGTATCTCCTCTCGGCAGTGTCTTCTCTGTGTGAGGTAAAGATGTTATGTGCCCGGCGTCTGCAGTCTCTAATGAAGTGACGAGGATAATGAAGTTCAGAAAATACTTGTTCAATGAGAGAGCATTCTTCTTCAACAAACTCAATGCTGCAGATTTGGTGGGCACAAAGAAAAAACCTATAATTACACCACGTTTGGTTTTGGTGAGAATAGAAATGGAGAAGATCGTGTTGGTTGGTAGGTTTTCGATAGACTTTAAAACGAAGTTCTTGCTCAGATTTGCAGAGAACAACATCAAGGAACATCGTGTGGGTATTTTATACCATTTATCTCCAAGGAGAAGGGATGAAGTAAGGGTGTTAGAGCGGTGATGACGTCAGAGGTAAATTCTGCGTACTTGTTGAAAGATAAGACAGTCCAATAGAATATGGCAAACTGAAATTGGAAAATGACAGTTCTGACAGAGTGGAACAGGGTGCCTCTCCATGAGATATTCATAAGTAAGACGGGTGTGTCCAGTGCGGGAGAGGTTAGTCTCGCAACCTCGGCACTCATGATAAGACCAGAAATCTAAACTTGGCTTAATAAAATATAATTGGTTATGAGTCACATCGGTCCAACTATGTTGCCTACGGTTGCGAAGGTGGTTAAAGATTATAGTAAAATAGTCTGGGAATGGAATACCTCTTCATGAAACTGGGAGGTCATGTACCGCTGACTATGCAGCAGAATCTGTTTGCTCGTTCCCTAAACATCAACATGACAAAGGACCTAGCAGAAAAAGATTTCTTTGATTTTACTAGAAATGCGACGCAACCAAATTTGTATACGAAGAACTAGGGATGAGGCGAATCAACCGCTTTCGTCCACTTAAAATCAAGGAGTCGCACTAGCACAAGCAGAGACGAGCAAGATACGCATTTCTGAGTGCCTACTCGAGGTTTGAAGGACTGAATGTCAATCCACGGTTAAAATCGAGGTCAAAAATAGTTGCAATAACTCAGAAGTGGGAGGACGAAGATGGTTCCTCACTAAAGATCCCAATTTGCCAGTTCAAACTGCCAAGGTGGGCTTCGAGGAGGATGAGAATACGAATAGGAAGTAAGGAGGATATGAAAATGATTGCTGGTATGTAAATCTGGAAGCACATACCAGAAAAAGTCAAGTGCAGTTGATGAGAAGCAAACAGAAAGATCAATGCAAGAGATTGAGTGTGAGGGTTAAAATGAGTGAGAATCGCCGTATTTAAAAAATGGAGGGGTAGAGAAGTGGGAAGTCTCTCTAACTGATCGCCACGAGATTCACAGTGAGACTCCCAAGAGGAAATAATGAAAATTAAAATCACCTAATATGAGGAGAGGTGGCGGTAAGGAAGAATCCAGAAAAGCAACATCTGGAATAGATAATGATTGAGAAGGAGAGAGATACAAAGAGCAGACTGTATACCACTTGTTCAAGCAGATGCAGACTGAAGTGTAATGCAGCGAATTATGAACAAAAATCTGATTGTGTGGTATACCGGTGCGTACAAGAAGTGCACTTTCATAAAAGGTTAAATCGGGAAAAGGATCCGATGAATGCAATAATATATAGCCAGAGACTGGATGGATAACAGTGGAGCGTAATTTAGGTTCTTGTAAACAGACATGAATAGGGGAAAACTGGGAGAGCAACACCTGAAGCTCACCCCGAATATACCACTGTAAATAAGTCATCATTTCCAAAGTATACTGGTAACATGAAGCACTAGGTGTCTACAGAGGAGATAGTTTAGAAAAGTGAGGAGGAGGATTGATAGGAGGTGGATTGGTGTCCATCATTGGTTTCTTCTCAGTATATTCGGAGATAACTTCAGGCGTTTCAGAGGACAAGGAAGTTGCAGGCAGTACGATATCAGAGCCAGAAGGGGAAGGGGAGTTAAGCTTGAGAGACAATGGACGTTACCAAAGAAAGGGGGTATGAGAGGTTAAAGTTAGCTTGGGAAGAAACTTGAGAGGGAACATGAGGGGAAGAAACTTGGGAGGGGACAGGAAAGGAAGGAACTGTACGATGGGGAGAAGGGGGGTGAATCATCACACCCATAACAGAGACAGTAAGAGGTAAAGTGCTAGGCTAGAGAGTGGATAGGAAAAATGTTTGGGAAGGACAAGTGAAGGAGGGGTTAAAGGAGATTTGAACTTTGGGGATGTTTTAGATTTTGGAAAAGTAGAGGTGCAAAGGGAAAATGTAGTTATGGGAGGTCTTTCTAGACATAGATACATGGGGGCGATCTGAAAATCGTCGCATCCTAGAGGGAGAAGCCGGAAGCATGGTCAAAGACGTGCGGATGTCAGATGCATCAATGGAGGTAGGTGGAACCCTGATACCAAGAACGGGCAATGAAATGACACCTGCATAAGGTACCAGGGTGTTAGAAAGGTCCGAAGAATAGTTCGATAACGACGTAGGGTCGGGAGAGGGCGCCGCAGCAGAAAGGGGTCCAGAAAAAGTATCATGGACTTTGAACTCCATGGTTAGATGACCTGTCTTTTGTTTTTCCAAAAATAAATACACTAGGAGGAATGAAAGGGCCGAAAATCCCCTTCCACGCCCAAGACGACCTCAGTGCAGATGCACCATGGAACAAATGCCATACCCTACCTTTCTTGCATGTAAACCGGCAATCCAGGTTAGCAACCTCACATCCACCGAGCCACCTTGGTGGACAAAAGAGAGGATGGTCGGAAACCCACTACAATGCATACTTCCTTTGACCATCACCTCCCAGAATTTGACAGGCAGTCTCCAGAGATACAGCGGTCACAACGACAGACATTACAAGCAGTTCCCCCGAGAGGCAGGAGAGGCATCGGGACATCCCATGATGATCCAGTTTCCAGGGCAAACTACACCACCACTAAGGACCTCAATGGAATGGGACGGCCAACAATACCCGACCCCCAACCTAGGAGCTAGAATTGATGAGAGGAGGATTCCAAAGATCAAATGTAGGAAAGGCAGGAGAGAGGAAGGATGGGAATGATGGGGTAGGGAAGGGGGATATTGGGGGTAATTAGGTTCGGTCTCAGGAAGACCGAAGGGTCCAATTCCTCAGACCAAAAGCCTCTTCACCGCGCCAAGGAGCCACCTACCTTGCAGAGGATTTTTGCCGGTGTCAATTTCATGCATATTTTGGATATTATGTCATGTAATAAGTTAAGCCTATGTCGATGAAAATTTGCTAATTTTGTAACTTAACCAGCAAGCTTAGAGTTGTTGGATTCCGAGCAATAAGAGGAGAATGACTCTTCCTACCGTCTTCACACTGAGTGGTGGTGA
This sequence comes from Cherax destructor, assembly GCA_009830355.1. Lineage (NCBI taxonomy): Eukaryota > Metazoa > Arthropoda > Malacostraca > Decapoda > Parastacidae > Cherax > Cherax destructor. Next base: position 74,833 of record WNWK01005882.1, read on the forward strand.
GTTTCACTGATAATTGAATGATTCCACTTATTTAGGACTGTGTAAGAATTATTTTGCCAATATTTTAAAATTGTTTTTCATGTAATTACTAGAGATTGTGTCCTATGATCTGTTTCTCTTCTTAAATCCAGCTGTATCTTTATTGACGTTGGGTGTGTATGTGCCAAATTGCAATTTTTTTTTTTTTTAAGAAATTGTGAAAAATTAAATACTGGTTTTGTGAATGCCTCATATGATTGGATTCTAACAATAAACGCTGATATATGATACTTAGAGGAAGCACTGGACAAGTATTAGACTGTGTAGGTACCAGTTCTCCATACCTGATAGTTCAATCCTGGATTAATATCCGACTTGTCGGATTTTAAAAATTTCTAAATAACCCTCTCAATGAACAAATCAAGACAGCCAAATACTGTGCCTGACTTTGCTTAAAATTATACTCCTATCTTTAATGTATTTGGCTGTCTTGATTTGTTCTTAAAACTAATACCAATATTGTCTTCCTTTCTTCAGGTATATGTGCAACATTTAACTTTGTGTTTTTTAATCTTAGTAAAAATATATAAATCTTGAAGTCAGGCATTCTTAAATTCATGATGTTAAACCAAGCTAACTAAACATTAACAAGTTCCAGAAATAGTGATCGTAAAAAACACTTAAAGTTTCTATTTTTATTAAACTACAAACTATCACACATACTTCCCTGGTTATCTTACAGTATACCATCGAATGTTAATGATGACAACCTCTGAATGTAATATTAAGTGGAAAAAACATTCATCTCACCTAAGGTATGTTCACATCCTGATTGAATACATTCAGATTCACCAAAAATCCTTTGGTTGATGTGCACCTCAGGAGATGAGCTCGGTATGATACTCACCCCAAGATCCTTTTCCTTGAGGTTTGCAGCCATTGGCCCCCTAATTAGTACTTCGTCTGCAGTCTTCTTGGACCTTCCCCAATCTTCATGACTTTGCACTTGGTGGGGCTGAACTCCAGGAGCCAGTTGTAGGACCAGGTTTACAACCTGTCCAGAGCCCTTTATAGTCGCACCTGATCCTTATCTGTTAGAATTCTCTGTCCTTATCTGTTAGAATTCTCTGTCCTTATCTGTTAGAATTATCTGTTCTTATCTGTTAGAATTCCCTGTTTGCATCGTCTGCAAATAGGGACACCTCTGAATCTATCCATATATACCAGAAACACCATCGTACCTAGGACTGACCCTTGTGGAACCCCGTTCGCTCGTCACAGGCGCCCACTCTGACACCTTCTCACCTACCATTAATCGTTGTTTCCTTCCTCTCATGTATTCTCTGATCCACTGAAGTGCCTTTCCTGTTATTCCTGCCTACTCCTTTAGCTTCTACATTAATCTCTTGTGCGGAACTGTGTCGAAAGCCTTCTTACAGTCCAATAAAACGCAGTCTACCCACCCCTCTTTCTCCTGTCTTATTTCTGTCACCTTGTCATAAAACTCCAGTAGGTTTGTGACACAGGATTTTTCTTCACTGAAATCGTGCTGGTTATCGTGTATAAGCTCATTCCTGTCTTGGCTGTCCACCACTCTTCAGCGGTCTGTAGTTTAATGCTGCCTGTTCCCTTTCTTAAAAATTGGGACTACACTTACTGTCTTCCAGGTCTCAGGAATTTCTCCTGTTTCGATGTGTTGAAGACTGTTAGTGGCATACACAGTACCACTCTGTGAGTGTATATATGACTGTTGTTTTTTGATACATGAAGTGGTATTATAATTCCAGAGGTATGTAGACACCAGCGCCACATACCTGCCCGTTGTCACACTACTCTGTGGAAGTAGGTGATGTGTGGTACCGGACATCGTCAGGAAGCCACTTATGTCTGTCGACCGTAAGTATTATATTGTCTGTATTACCATTATGTCATATTTTTTACAACTATTACATGTTTTGATTTATGGAACCATGGTTTTAACATAACATTACACAATTTTTCTCTATCATTTAAAGCCTTTAGGATAACCACTGTGTTTCTCTGTCGTTACACATATGTGTTGATTGGGTCATCAAGACAAGGAAGGATCACATGGGCCGCAGATATTATCAAAACGTCGTAGTTTGAATCAACCCAATCTTCGCCTTCATCATTCATGGAAAGACTACAACCTAAGCGTGAGTCTGAACCATTCTAAGATCTGCCACAGTGCTCAGTCGTCACCTCCGAGTCCCTGCCAGCTTGACTCACTGTGTTGCCTGCTGTTCACTTCTTCAAGGTCTCTTATCTTTCATACCTCTGATGTATGTTTATAGTGTGTGGTGGCGACCATCTGCTACACCTAGGAAGGAATTATTTAAGTAACCTTTGATTACTGGAGACTGTCAGCAACGTCATCAGCAAACTCATACTTTTTGCTGCTCTTGTATATTTACCTCATTTAGCTTAAACATTATTTATGTTTTACTCTTTTATCTTTTAGATTCAGTTAGGAATCGTTTCACAACATTTCTTATATTTAAGTGTTATTCATATTTTTTTTCATGTATAGTTTTCTTAAGAACAAAGAGAGGCTCTCCTAAGTATTAAGAAGGATACAGCCGTTATAATTCACATTAGCTGGCAGCTGTAAAAAGAAAAATTGTGTTGGGTGTAGGAAGGGGTGGCTCAGGTCGACGAGTCTGCCGGTAATGAAGGAAAAAATATATTTTCAGAACGGTCCTGCAGCAACTACTTATACTTAACTTGAGTTAAGCTTCTCACTCACTCAAATTCCATCTTATCACCTTTTTTGAGTGCTAGGATATACTTATATATATACATATATATATATATATATATATATATATATATATATATATATATATATATATATATTATATATATATATATATATATATATAGTGTGTGTGTGTGTGTGTTTGTGTGTTGTGTGTGTGTGTGTGTGTGTGTGTGTGTGTGTGTGTGTGTGTGTGTGTGTGTGTGTGTGTGTGTGTGTGTGTGTGTGTACTCACCTATTGTACTCACCTAATTGTGGTTGCAGGGGTCGAGACTCAGCTCCTGGCCCCGTCTCTTCGCTGTCCGCTACTGGGTCTCTTCTCTCCCTGCTCCATGAGCTTTATCATACCTTGTCTTAAAGCTATGTATGGTTCTCGCCTCCACTATATCGTTCGCTAGACTATTCCACTTCCTGACTACTCTATGGCTGAAGAAATGCTTCCTAACATCCCTTTGACTCATCTGAGTCTTTAGCTTCCAGTTGTGCTCCCTTGTTTCTGTGTTCCCTCTCTGGAACATCCTGTCACTATCTACCTTGTCGATTTCCCTCAGTATTTTGTATGTCGTTATCATGTCTCCTCTAACCCTTCTGTCCTCCAGTGTTGTTAGTCCTATTTCCCTCAACCTTTCTTCATAGGACAGTCCCCTGAGTTGTGGAACTAACCTTGTCGCAAACCTTTGCCTTTCTCTAATTTTTTGGGGGCGTGCTTGCCCGGGGTTGCGCCAGACTGGTGGCATACTTGATGGGCCTGACGCCCCGGTGTACAGTGTTTGAACGATTCCTTGAAGGTAACGAAGCTAATCTTAGGTTTGCCATGCCCATATGCCCCCAGATCGGTTATGTGCCCCTCGGAGACTGCGGGTTATACCCCCCCGGTCTTTCCTTTGAGGGGGTTTACCCTTTGCCACCTAGCCTGTACTCTGTAGGGTCCTTTCCCTCACCGATCTTCATGACTTTGCTTTTGGGGGGAATTAAATTCAGAAGCCACTAGCCAGATGTCGTTCCCCGGTTCTTTGAAGTCCTGCTTGGTCCTTATCCGATTTGATTTTTTTTTTTTAATAATAATAATAATAATAAAATAATAATTAAATAAAAAAATTATTTAAAAACATTATCTCTCAGTAAATTTTTCCCTTTGGAATTTTAACTTTCCCCAAATTTTTTCGAAATTTACCGCATTTTCGATTTGATTAAATTATTTATAACCGGTTTTTTGGAAACTAAGCCCCGGAAGAATAAGAATATTTTGAAACTGTTAAATGTTGATGAAATTGGGAAGCTTGATTTTAGCTTGGGGGGGGAGATATTCCATCTTGTAGGGGAGGAAGAGAAAGGTGTGGGGGAGGAGGGGGAAAAGAAAGGGGTGAAGAAGCAGATTGAGGGGAAAAGAAAAAGTTGAGGGGGGGATATTTTTGGGGGTGGGGGTTTTTTTTAAAAAATTATGGAAGGGGTAAACCTAGGGGGCAAAAAACATGCATTTCTTTTAAAGGCAAAGTGGACAAAATTATTTTTTTTTTTTTTATTAACACATCGGCCGATTCCCAACCTTTAAAAAGGGGGTGCTTTACACTACAGTTTTAAAACTGCAACATTAACACCCCTCCTTCAGAGTGCAGACACTGTACTTCCCATCTCAGGACTCAAGTCCGGCCTGCCGGTTTCCCCTTCATAAATGTTACTTTGCTCACACTCCAACAGACGTCAAGTATTAAAACCATTTGTCTCCATTCCCCTCTATCAAATACCTACGCATGCTTGCTGGAAATCCAAGCCCTCCCACACAAAACCTCCTTCCCCTCCCTCCTATTTCCTAGGCCACCCATACCCCCTTCCCTCCACACAGAAATCTCGAAGTCATTCTGTTTCGTTCATCCTTTTACATGTCGAACCACCTCAACAACCCTCCTCAGCTCTCTGGATAACATTTTTTGGTAATCCCGCACCTCCTCCTAATTTCCAAACTCCGAATTTTTGCAATATATTCACACCAAAATTGACCTCAGACATGATATCTCCCTGCCTCCAGCCTTCTCCTCGTGCAACATTCATCACCCCCTGCTTTACACCCATATAAGAGCTTTGGTATATACTCTCATACATTCCTCTTTACTCCATGGACAAAGTTCTTTGTCTCCACGACTCCAAGTGCCCACTCACCCTTTTCCCTCATCAATTCTAGATTCACCTCATCCTTCATGACCCATCTCTGAAGTCCACTCCAAATATCTGAATACATTCACCTCCTCCATACCCCTCCCTCCAATCTTTCGTCACCCAATCTTTTTTTTTTCCTATCACCTTACTCTTCCCATATTTCTTTCAATTTTCTTTGTTACATCCCTCCCCAAAATTATCCAAACCTCTGCAACTTCTCTTAGAATCTCCCAAAAAAACCGTGTCATCAGCAAAAAAAAACTGTGACAACTCCCCTTTGTTTTTATTCTTTTCTTTTTTTCCCCACACCTCTTGCCCCCCCCATTCATTCTTTAACCCCTCTATAAAATATTGAACAACCCGGTGACATCCCATCCCTTTTCTAAGGCCTACACTGGGGGAAAATCTCCCCTCTCCACACACTCTAACGAGCCCACTTCCTCATAAAAGCTTTCAGTAACCTCCCCTTTCCTACACCTGCAACATCTGCCCATTGCCCCCCATCCCCCTATCAAAACCCTTTTCCAAACCATAAATGCCCAAAAAATTATTATTTATTAAATCTGTTCACCATTTTCCGTAAATCTTGGTCTACACCCCCCCCTTTTAAAGCCCCTTTTCTCTGCTATCCTGCTCTCGCACTCATAATTTTTCAATAATAACTCTACCATAAATTTCCTGGTATCTCAAAGACTTATTCCTTTTTAATTTTTCCCCTCTTTTTTTTTCCTTTCCTTTTTTAAAAAAGGAACAAAACGCTCTTTTCCCCAACCCCTTACCCTCTTCCCATTTATTAAAAATAGCACCAACCACTCCAAAACTATATCCCCCCTGCTTTTAACATTTCTATCTTTATCCCATCAATCTCAGCTGCCTTACCCTTTCATTCTACCCACTGCCTCACAAACTTCCCCACACTCACAACTGGCTCTTCCACACTCCTACAAGATGTTATTCCTTTGCGCTATACATGAAATCACAGCTTCCTGTCTTTATCAACATTTAACAACTCCTCAAAATATTCCCTCCATCTTCCCGATACCTCTAACTCTCCATTTAATAACTCTCCTTTCCTATTTTTAACTGTCAAATCCATTTGTTCCCTAGGCTTCCTCAACTTATTAATCTCTTACCAAAACTTTTCTTATTTTCAACAAAATTTGTTGATAACATCTTACCCACTGTCTCATTTGCTCTCTTTTACATTGCTTCACCACTCTCTTAACCTCTCTTTTCTTCCATATACTCTTCCCTCCTTGCATCACTTCTACTTTGATAAAACCTCTCATAGTAACTTTTCTCCCTTACTACTCTTCTACATCATCATTCCACCAATCGCTTTCTTCCCTCCCGCACCCACTTTCCTGTAACCACAAACTTCTGCTGAACACTCTAACACTACATTCTTTAACCTACCCCATACATCTTCGACCCCATTGCCCATCTATCCTCCAATAGTTGTTTATATCTTACCCTAACTGCCTCCTCTTTTAGTTTATAAACCTTCACCTCTCTCTTACTTACTGCTTCTATTTTCCTTGTATCCCATCTACCTTTTACTCTCACTGTAGCTACAACTAAAAAGTGATCTGATATATATGTGTGGCCCCTCTATAAACATGTACATCCTGATGTCTACTCAACAGTCTTTTGTCTACCAATATGTAGTCCAACAAACTACTGTCATTACGCCCTACATTATATTTTGTATACTTATTTATCCTCTTTTTCTTAAAATATGTATTACCTATAACTAAACCCCTTTCTATACAAAGTTCAAACAAAGGGCTCCCATTATCATTTACACCTGGCACCCCAAACTTACCTACCACACCCTCTCTACAATTACTCTCTCACTTGGTTCAAAAGTTCCTATACATTCGCTTAACATCCCCCAAAATCTCTCTCTCTCTCCTCTACACTCCTCTCTTCTCCAGGTGCATACACGCTTATTATGACCCACTTTTCGCATCCGAGGGAATAAGTCTGTCGAGTATATGGTAGTTATTATTGAAAGAAGTAAGAGTAAGATGGAGAGCAGGATCGCAGATGGAGGAGGCTTCAGGAAGTTTATGAGGTGTGTAGACTAAGTGTTTAGAGAGAAGTATATAGGTAAACAGTATTTGGATAAGGGTAAAGAGGTTTTCGTTGCATTTATGGATTTGGAAAGGTATACGATAGGGTGGATATTGGAGCAATTTGGTAGATATTGCAAATATATGGAATGGGTGGTAGGTTACTAAGAGCAGTTAAGAGTTTTTACTAGGATATTGAGGCTCAGGGTAGAGTATGTAGGAGAAAGGGACTGCATTTCCCATTTAAAATAGGCCTTAGAATGGGATGCATGATGTCACCTTGGTTGATCAATATATTTAAAGATGAGGTTGTGAGAGAAATGAATGCTCAGGTGTTAGTAAGATGAGTGGGATTAAAATATTAAGGATCTAACACAAAGTGGGAGCTGTCACAGTCTCTTTTTGCTGATGCCACTGTGCTTCTGGGAGATTCTGAAGAGAAGTTGCAAAGGATGTTAGACGAGTATGGAAGGGTATAAAAAGAAGGAAATTAAAAGTGAACATAGAAAAGAGAAAGGTGACGAGGATAAGAAATAAATTTTGTAATGAAAGATTGGATATCAGACTGTTGAGTAGGAATTGAATTTATTCAGATATTTGGGGTCTATGAAAGACGAGGTGAATCATAGAATTAATGAGACAAAAAAGGCGAGTGGAGCGCTGAAGAGTTTGTGGAAACAA
>WNWK01005882.1:85000-113570 GCA_009830355.1 Cherax destructor
ATATGTTTGCTGGGAAGCAGTTGAACAATCTTGGGCCCCTGACACTCACTGTGTTGTCTCTCAGTGTACTCGTGGCACCTCTGCTTTTCATTGAGGGAATGTTGCATCTCCTGCCAACTACAGATGGCTACTTGCAAATAAAAGTAGAAACTCTTAACTTAATCATGTAAATCCCTTGTGTAAAAGAGAGAGAGAGAGAGAGAGAGAGAGAGAGAGAGAGAGAGAGAGAGAGAGAGAGAGAGAGAGAGAGAGAGAGAGAGAGAAACAACTACAATATAACATTCCTTTCAAATACGAATTTTCCGCGTGTAGAAACCACACAATAGAACGACCAGAATCCAAAATGCTTTTTTTTTTACTAAACTTTACTGAGCCAGGATTGAAAAGCAAAGTGAGTGGCCCCCCTCTCATATTCTGACCAACTCCAATATTCTGGAGAGAATGATATTGCTAGTGTCGGAAACCTCAGTCCGTACCCGTCCCTCCAGTGTCACACTATCACCTCCTCCAGTGCCAGTACCACCACTGCCTCGAGCACCGTCACTGCCACCACCACTGCCACGAGCACCGTCACTGCCACCACCACTGCCTCGAGCACCCTCACTGTCACCACCACTGCCTCGAGCACCGTCACTGCCACCACCACTGTCACGAGCACCCTCACTGTCACCACAACTGCCTCGAGCACCGTCACTGCCACCACCACTACCACGAGCACCCTCACTGTCACCACCACTACCACGAACACCCTCACTGTCACCACCACTACCACGAACACCCTCACTGTCACCACCACTACCACGAACACCCTCACTGCCACCACCACTACCACGAGCACCCTCACTGTCACCACCACTACCACGAACACCCTCACTGTCACCACCACTACCACGAACACCCTCACTGTCACCACCACTACCACGAACACCCTCACTGCCACCACCACTACCACGAACACCCTCACTGTCACCACCACGAGCACCCTCACTGTCACCACCACTACCACGAGCACCCTCACTGCCACCACCACTACCACGAACACCTTCACTGTCACCACCACTACCACGAACACCCTCACTGCCACCACCACTACCACGAACACCCTCACTGCCACCACCACTACCACGAGCACCCTCACTGTCACCACCACTACCACGAGCACCCTCACTATCACCACCACTACCACGAACACCCTCACTGTCACCACCACTACCACGAACACCCTTACTGCCACCACCACTACCACGAACACCCTCACTGTCACCACCACTACCACGAGCACCCTCACCACTACCACGAACACCCTCACTGCCACCACCACTACCACGAGCACCCTCACTGTCACCACCACTATCACGAGCACCCTCACTGTCACCACCAGTACCACGAGCACCCTCATTGTCACCACCACTACCACGAGCACCCTCACTGTCATCACCACTACCACGAACACCCTCACTGTCACCACCACTACCACGAACACCCTCACTGCCACCACCACTACCACGAGCACCCTCACTGTCACCACCACTACCACGAACACCCTCACTGCCACCACCACTACCACGAACACCCTCACTGTCACCACCACTACCACGAGCACCCTCACTGTCACCACCACTACCACGAACACCCTCACTGCCACCACCACTACCACGAACACCCTCACTGCCACCACCACTACCACGAGCACCCTCACTGTCACCACCACTACCACGAACACCCTCACTGCCACCACCACTACCACGAACACCCTCACTGCCACCACCACTACCAAGAACACCCTCACTGTCACCACCACTACCACGAACACCCTCACTGCCACCACCACTACCACGAGCACCCTCACTGTCACTACCACTACCACGAACACCCTCACTGCCACCACCACTACCACGAGCACCCTCACTGTCACCAACACTACCACGAACACCCTCACTGCCACCACCACTACCACGAACACCCTCACTGTCACCACCACTACCACGAACACCCTCACTGTCACTACCACTACCACGAACACCCTCACTGTCACTACCACTACCACGAACACCCTCATTGCCACCACCACTACTACGAGCACCCTCACTGTCACTACCACGAACACCCTCACTGCCACCACCACTACCACGAACACCCTCACTGCCACCACCACTACCACGAGCACCCTCACTGCCACCACTACTACCACGAGCACCCTCACTGTCACTACCACTACCACGAACACCCTCACTGTCACCACCACTGTCACGAGCACCCTCACTGTCACCACAACTGCCTCGAGCACCGTCACTGCCACCACCACTACCACGAGCACCCTCACTGTCACCACCACTACCACGAACACCTCACTGTCACCACCACTACCACGAACACCCTCACTGCCACCACCACTACCACGAACACCCTCACTGTCACCACCACTACCACGAACACCTCACTGTCACCACAACTACCACGAACACCCTCACTGCCACCACCACTACCACGAACACCCTCACTGTCACCACCACTACCACGAGCACCCTCACTGCCACCACATCTACTACGAACACCCTCACTGCCACCACCACTACCACGAGCACCCTCACTGTCACCACCACTACCACGAGCACCCTCACTGTCACCACCACTACCACGAGCACCCTCATTGTCACCACCACTACCACGAACACCCTCACTGTCACTACCACTACCACGAGCACCCTCACTGTCACCAATACTACCACGAGCACCCTCACTGTCACCACCACTACCACGAGCACCCTCACTGCCACCACCACTACCACGAGGCACCCTTACTGTCACCCACTACCACGAGGCACCCTCACTGTCACCACCACTACCACGAGCACCCTCACTGCACCACCATACCACGACACCCTCACTGTCACCACCACTACCACGAGGGACCCTCACTGTCACCACCACGAGCACCCTCACTGTCACCACCACTACCACGAGCACCCTCACTGCCACCACCACTACCACGAACACTCACTGTCCACCACCACTACCACGAACACCCTCACTGCCACCACCACTACCACGAACACCCTCCTGCCACCACCACTACCACGAGCACCCTCACTGTCACCAACACTACCACGAGCACCCTCACTATCACCACCACTACCACGAACACCCTCACTGTCACCACCACTACCACGAACACCCTACTGCCTCCACCACTACCACGAACACCCTCACTGTCACCACCACTACCACGAGCCCCCACCACTACCACGAACACCCTCCTGCACCACCACTACCACGAGACACCCTCACCGTCACCACCACTATCACGAGCACCCTCCTGTCACCACCAGTCCACGAGCACCCTCATTGTCACCACCACTACCACGAGCACCCTCACTGTCATCCCACTACCACGAACACCCTCACTGTCACCACCACTACCACGACACCCTCCTGCCACCACCACTACCACGGACACCCTCACTGTCACCACCACTACCACGGAACACCCTCCTGCCACCACCACTACCACGACACCCTCCTGCACCACCACTACCACGGCACCCTCACTGTCACCACCACTACCACGACACCCTCCACCACCACTACCACGACCCTCCTGCCACCACCACTACCACGAGCACCTCACTGTCACCACCACTACCACGAACACCCTCCCCTGCCACCACCACTGCCACGACGCCCTCCTGCCACCACCACTCCACGAAAACCCTCACTGTCACCACCACTGCCACGGACACCCTCACTGCCACCACCACTACCACGGGCACCCCCTCCTGTCACTCCACTCCACGGACCCCTCCCTGCCACCACCACTACGGACACCCTCCTGTCACCACCACTACCACGAACCCTCCCACCACTACCACTACCACGAACACCCTCCTGTCACTACCACTACCACGAACACCCTCACTGTCCACCACCACTGCAGGCATCCTCCACTGCACTACCACTCACCACGAGGCACCCTCCTGCCACCACCACTACCACGAACACCCTCACTGCCACCACCACTACCACGAGCACCCTCACTGCCACCACTACTACCACGGACACCTCCTGTCACCACCACTGCCACGAACACCCTCACTGCCCACCACTGCTACCACGGGCACCCTCCACTGCCACCACCTACCACGGGCACCCTCCACTGTCACCACCACTACCACGAACACCCTCACTGTCACCACCACTACCACGAACACCCTCACTGCCATCCACCACTCCACGAACACCCTCCTGTCACCACCACTCACGAACACCCTCATGCCACCACCACTACCACGAGCACCCTCCACTGTCACCACCACTACCACGAACACCCTCCTGCCACCACCACTACCACGAACACCCTCACTGTCACCACCACTACCACGGCACCCCCACTGTCTCACCACTACCACGAACACCCTCACTGTCACCACCACTACCACGACACCCTCCTGCCACCACCACTACCACGGGGCACCCTCACTGTCACCACCACTACCACGACACCCTCACTGCACCACCACTCCACGAAAACCCTCACTGTCACCACCACTACCACGAGCACCCTCACTGTCACCACCACTACCACGACACCCTCCTGCCACCACCACTACCACGACACCCTCCTGCCACCACCACTACCACGAGGCACCCTTACTGTCACCACCACTACCACGAGCACCCTCCTGCCACCACCACTACCACGGCACCCTCACTGTCCCACCACTACCACGAGGGACCCTCACTGTCACCACCACTACCACGAGGCCCCTCCTGCCACCCACACCGAGCACCCTCACTGCCACCACCACTACCAGGCCCCTCACTGTCACCACCACTACCACGAACACCCTCCTGCCACCACCACTACCACGAAAACGTCACACCACTAACATTCTCCCACCACCACTACCACGAGACACCCTCACTGTCACCACCACCACTCACGGGCCCTCACTGCCACCACCACTACCACGAGCACCCTCACTATCACCAACACTACCACGAACACCCTCCTGCCACCACCACTACCACGAACACCCTCACTGTCACCACCACTACCACGAGCACCCTCACTGCCACCACTACTACCACGAGCACCCTCCTGTCACTACCACTACCACGAACACCCTCACTGTCACAACCACTACCACGAACACCCTCCTGCCACCACCACTACCACGAGCACCCTCACTGCCACCACCACTATCACGAGCACCCTCACTGCCACCACCACTACCAAGAGCACCCTCACTGTCACTACCACTACCACGAACATCCTCACTGCCACCACCACTACCACGAGCACCCTCACTGCCACCACCACTACCAAGAGCACCCTCACTGTCACTACCACTACCACGAACATCCTCACTGCTACCACCACTACCACGAACACCCTCACTGCCACCACTACTACCACGAGCACCCTCACTGCCACCACCACTACCACGAGCACCCTCACTGCCACCACCACCGCCGTTACCAGTAGGAGAACCACCAACAACAACATCAACAGAAGCACAATCACCACGAAAAACGCAACAGGTCCAGCAATAGTTGATGTACTAATATCAAAATCACCATTACAACCACTATTGCTATCACCATCACAACCACTACTACTGTCACCATCACAACCACTACTGGTATCACCATCAAAACCTTTGAAATACATTCAAACATTTATGACCACACTTAGCATTTATGCCGAGGATATGCTAGTTTTTTTTTTAATATAATACGGGAAACAATTACTTGCTCTTGATTATCAAGCATGTATTCTACAAAACCACCACTACTAATACTACCACAAATACCACTACCTTATCTTCTCCCTACGCATACTACAACCATCATCACTACTTGTACCATCACCACCAATACCTCTCTCTGTTTTTAAGCTTAAGGCTTCTCATTTTATTAATTACTAGACCAAAAATCAAGCGATAGATCAGAGGAGTTTGTAAAAGGAGTGAACCCTGGCAGAAGAAGGCAAGTCCCAAGGGTGACGACCCAATACTGCTAGTTGAGGGGGCGGGAGACAGTGTGCGTGAGTGACAGAGAGACAGAGAGAGAGACAGAGGAGAGAGAGACAGAGACACGAGACAGAGAGAGAGAGAGAGAGAGAAGAGAGAGAGAGAGAGAGAGAGAGAGAGAGAGAGAGAGAGAGAGAGAGAGAGAGAGAGATTGAGAGGGAAGGGTAGAAGAGAGATAGAATGTAACAAGAGACATCCTGCTGTCTATAAGGGAAACCTGCATATGCAAGCATGTCGGCAAATGGAAGTCCAAAAATGGCCCATCTCTTGACGGGTGGCTGTCTACAGGCCACCCCACACCCCAAACTTATAGCTCCCGTCACTGACCTTCAGTTTATAGGACGCAGGCTGGTTTTTGGAGACATTTTATGGAAAAATGCGTCTAATAAGGCGCGAAATACGGTAAGTGGCTATTGAATGTAAATCCCTCTCATTCTTCTCTTAATCAATTGAGTGATTTATTTTTAATCTCTGTTCCATTTATCATTTTTTTCAGTGGCGTAATGGAAATTGTATTCAGTGAACATATTGTCTACTAGAAGAACTGGAAGAACATATTGTTTACTGGAAGAACATTGTTTACTGGAAGAACATTGTTTACTGGACTAACTGTTTAAAATCTTTTGAGATTTGCTGTTCCCTCAATGGACGCCACTCTCGTTTGAATTATAGTATTCCCTGCAAATTATGCTGCATATCAATGACTTATGTCTATATCCACTAAGAGAATGAGAAAGATTACTGGAAACAAAAATAATGGTTTTTCACTTAGCTGGAGTTTACCTGGAGAGGGTTCCGGGGGTCAACGCCCCCGGTCTGTGACCTGTTGCACTGTGTTCACTATCACTCTTTGTATCCAATTTGCTAGAAAATGCAAAATCCATTTGCACACTTCTCAAGTTATTCCTTATGCTCGCGTTTCATATCCTATTACAACATAATCACTCTTATCGTAAGCTGCATCATTTATCTTCTAGAGCATCCAAGACCACGTAATGGTCCAGCAGTTGCGAGAAGTAGAAGCGACTTGCTGAAGATGTTTTGATTCTAAGTGCTTAGCAATCTTGCTCCTAGAAGCTCAAAAGCTTTGATAATATAGAGCTTTAGTGCTATCTCCACTTTTGTGAAGCAGTATCCATTGTTTTACTTTCTGTGGGATGTCTCAGGTGTCCAAAGTCAATCTCCAAAGGATATTTAAGGATTGTGATAGTGTTTCTTTTGCAGTGTTTTGATAAATGTGTTTCGCCCATTTCTTTGCTGTCATCAGACTAAGGTCAATGTGCTTCAAGCAAAGACCAAATGTTTTTGCCCAGATTTTGCATTTAAGAATAAAAAAGAAATTTGGATTATTTCAATTTCATTAATTAATTTTCTCTCGTTCGGAATGTTATGCATTCATTTTCATCTCGCTGATTTCCGTCTTTCTAACTTATATTTCTCGTAGCTTTTGAGAAAGCGACAGATCTTTTAGAAGTCCAATGATTCTTCTTTCCCTGAAGATGGAGCGTCTCTTCTGTCTTGCATCTTCTTCTTTCTTCATACTGTGAGCCTGGAACACACTTCTAGTGCTCCAGGCTCCAGTAAAAGTGTGCTCCATCTGTTCCATTTTAAATTCATGTTACTCATTCCCTCTTTACATCAGTTTTCAGTAAGATTGTGGTTTCTTTGATCTCAGTTAATGTACGTATTGATGAATATGAATTTATTGTAAACAACTATGACTTTGTTAAGCTGTTGATTAACGATCGCACACTGTCAAGACTTTATCTTGCAGTCTGACGCCAGCTGTGTCCGTGATCGTAGCAATAAAGTAATGAGAGTCTCTTGAGACATGTCAAAATAATACCATTAATCTAAGACAAGTGTGAAATAAAAAGACATTAAAAATAAAATAAAAATTCTTGCAGACATTAGTGTACAATAGAATAATCAAAAGATTTTTGTACATTTATAAGTG
Organism: Cherax destructor; assembly: GCA_009830355.1. NCBI lineage: Eukaryota > Metazoa > Arthropoda > Malacostraca > Decapoda > Parastacidae > Cherax > Cherax destructor. The sequence goes on from WNWK01005882.1 coordinate 92,990, forward strand.
TCTAGGCATATTGTGGTCACCCATTCAATTGGATACAGTTATACGAAAGCGCAAATGGAAAAAAAACCTAATAGTGCTAGGCTTGTCAAAAACATTAATATGAATGACTAAAGACATTCACACCCTCAGTGCAGATCAACAACTGTAGAACAACAAGCAGTCACAAGCTAGAATACCAATGCTTTGAAACATTCACACCCTCAGGGCAGATCAACAACTGTAGAACAACAAGCAGTCACAAGCTAGAATACCAATGCTTTGAAACATTCACACCCTCAGGGCAGATCAACAACTGTAGAACAACAAGCAGTCACAAGCTAGAATACCAATGCTTTGAAACATTCACACCCTCAGTGCAGATCAACAACTGTAGAACAACAAGCAGTCACAAGCTAGAATACCAATGCTTTGAAACATTCACACCCTCAGGGCAGATTAACAACTGCCTAGTAACAAGAACCGAGTCAGAATAGAGACCAGATTACAGTGGCAGTCCTGCACTGGGACTGGCTTAACAATAACAGAGGCCAGTATGTCAGCAGCAGGTACTGTACACTTGCTCAGGGGCTGACTGACATATAACAGAGGCCAGTATGTCAGCAGCAAGCACTCTCTCTGATGGACTGAAACGACAGAAACCAACATATCTGGAGCCATAAGATATCACCTCAACACATGATCAAACTGTCTTTGCGACAGTACCAGCCGTACAGAGTATAAATACACGTCCCAATGATTAACAGCGTGTGCAGAGTGTTAGAACAGGTATGCACGAGTTGGTTAGATTAATTATAAGAGGCCAGAGAGCTCTAAAACCAACTGTGTTTAGAGACCAACTGACGGCTTTGCCTTATCTAACCTACGAGTTAACTCTGGTCAAATTATACCAGAGGCGACGTGCTCTCAGGCGTTGAATATTTAGACCAATTACTGAGATATTGCTCTTTCTTTGCCACTACATTAAATATGTATCATATAATAAAACAAGGTGAATTGTCAATAAAATTCACTAGTGATAAAGACGCAAAATACAAAGTAGATAATAGACACTCGTATGTCACTTTTAGCCTATATAATCTTTCAGCACTAATTCACTGCTTCATATTGGAAAAACTGCGTACATCAGTGGACAAATTATAGTGTGCTGATGTACGTATCACTGCTCGATACCAGTATATATGAATCCCTGAACGTCAGTTACGCGTTCGTAGATCCTCTTTGTAAATATAAGAGCGAGGGTAGTTTGTTCTCTGGTCGCTTTGCATTATTTGTAGTTTGTTTCTGGGTAACAATAAATATTAAGTTCATCCGAATGTGGATCTTTGAAAACTGCAGACACAAATGTTATTTGTTTGTTAGGAAGATTTTCATGTTGACATTATTATCTGGAGTTCTGAACTAGTAGTCACCGACATGGGTTTAAATTCACCATGGTTCCAAGATGACTGAACAGTTGTTAATACCATAGTTTGATGTTCACATGATTTGTACCTCTTAGGGAAGTTTGTGTTATACCATTATTTTTTTATTTATCAATGTAAGACGCATTTCATAGAGACTGTCTTCAGGAGGAAGGGCAACATAAGTATAGAGATCACTGCATTTTTTGGGTGTCCAAATCCGTGTTTACCATTTCCTTTACCAAACATTCCTGTATCATTTTATAACCGGAAATGCGTATGACTGTGGTATTTTGAAAACATAATTGATTTGAAAATGTTTTTAACTATATAGGTTGCCTAATATTAAAAAAAAATATAGGATTCAGAACAAAACGGTTTACTGAGAAAAATAATTAACCTGAAGCCTTGTAAAACAGAATGAACAGTACATAGGATCAACACTGTGCAGAAGGGAACTTTCATTAAACCCTAAGCAAATCAGTTCACCACTACGTATTAAACCACAAGCTAGCCAACTCATCACTGCACCAAGCATATTAAACCACATGCTAATAAGCACATATTACACTCCACTCATTCTACCACATGCTCATCAACACATTACTTCACTCAGTGTTGAATTTTCAATTTTCATAATCGTTTCAAAGTAAGTTGAAAATTAGTACCTACACAATCCATTGTAATACAAAACATATATAATTTAGATTTAGAAACTGATGATATTCTCAATTTATTACATGGAAACCAATTTGTTTAATAAAACTGACAAATTTTCAAAATGCACAGCACAAAATCAATGCCCCACCACTGCTCCAGGTTTGAAGCTTACTAGAAATGGCATTCTACAGCTGCCCCTTGAAATTCAACACATCCTGGTTTATTAAAATGTTAGAAAACAGACAAATTTTCATCTACAAAGCCTAAACTTGGATACCATCCTGTCTCCATGATGAGTCGATAAAGATTACGTTAATTCTGAGGACCATTGCAAACGTTATTTCACCAAAAAAAATCAATATTTTAAAACCAGAGCTGTCAAATTGGTACATACACACTCCAATGTCGATTCCAACCTTCTCCTCAGTAGGATACCAGAGTGTTGAAAGTTCGAGAGGATCTGAAGTAGTTTCGACAGATTATCACATGGAATCAAAATGCAGGAAAAGTGTATTTAATTTACCCACAGGGAGTATGCAGATGCCATTAAATGCATGACACTTTTCTTGATTATTGTACTCCAGTGTTAAATATTTTCAACCAATCGGATGAGGCGTCCTCAAGTTGAGTACTAAAGAAATGGGAGGAGAAAAAAATGAGAAATGACTTAAAGATTCCCCTTTATGAATAACTAATTGTTCTCGGTAATAATTATTTCACTCCCTGCACAGACTGGATCGTAAGTGAAATTATGAACGTCCTGTGGTTTCATTATGAACGTCCTGTGGTTTCCGCATCTACAAAAAAATATAGTTAAAATAAAGTTTAGAGATGTCACACGATGGATTTGTGAACTAAGATTTATTTATAAAGGAAATAAAAGGCACTGCAAATGCCTATTTCGAAAATATATTCATAATGCTGATGATAATCATACTGTAGAATGTTTCATTAGAAAGTCGAAGCTTTCTGAGAATATCAGAGAAAAATATAGGGGATAAGTAAATAAAAGGGGTAGTTAATGGTATAAATTTGGGTATACAAAGACACAGCAGAACAAACGTTTATTACACTACGTTTCGCTCAAAGACACATCAAAGCATTCCTCTCAAGGATGAACTTTGTCACTTTGTCACATCATGGCTTACACTGAGACTCACCTGTGTGCAATATACAGTTGCTGTAGTGAACGTGTTCTTCTATTATCATACTTGTCAACAACTGGTAATCTAATACCGGAATCAAACGATTTATAAAACGAGTAAAAGTAGGTAATTATAAACTGGTAATTAAGAAAACTTACGATACATCCAGGACGACAAGAATGACACTTCAAGGGGTCGATGTGTACCTAAGGGAGAGGAAAAGAAGATAATTAATTACATTAATTAATTACGTTTGATGAGACGTGGAATCCACACTATATAAGATCTGCAAACAAATTATACCAGAATTTTTTTTCCAATGTGTTGCTCTAGGCATATAATACTAGGCCTACGTAGATACATACGGTAAATGAGTGTAATAAAATATAATTTTTTTTTATACACTCATTCTGCAAGAATAGTGACAAAGTTGGTTATTAATGACTTGTGAATTAATGAAGAAGAGAGCCAGAGAAAGCGACCAACGATAGTGTATTACTAAGGCTTAAAATAATATAACTACTCCAAGCAATAGATGAACTAGTAACATTAATGATATATGTTGCATGGGCAAATATAAGAAATGCCTTTAGAAATGTAGTCATTGAATTATCAGTGATAATCACCACTTAGCACTTTGGTTTATCCAGTCACTAAGTACGCATTAAAATGGAGCATTTACCTAGTCAAGCATAAAAAGCTCAAGAAATCTGGATATATCGTAGCAAAATGATCCAGCAGCTAAGGAATACTAAGTAATATAAAAGGCTAAAATAGCTGTACCTCGTGTCATTAGAAGAGCGAGATACAACGAGATGACCTAACATGGTCAGGATGCTCGGGAAAAGTGACCAGAGTGCGGATGACATAATGGAGGTCAAGTCAGATTCGTCAGGAAACCGGACAATTGTTACTTGGCGCGGGTCTTAGTCACTGGAGCTTTTAGTCAGCTGACCGAGGCCTTCCGCTGGTTTTAAACTCCCCCTACCATTTAAAAATTTATATTAGCAAGAATAATGGAACAAAATAGAGAGCACTGCGAGCTGAACGCTGATTAGCCACATATTAGTAAAGAATCACTTTTAGACTGTAAGGGGTCTCCAGTAAGATGAATGAGCTAGATAAAGTATTAGACGCAAACTCCATACGAAGACTTCAGCCTTAACTTGTGACAGAACTCTTGGAAGTCATGAGCTAACTACACCAATAGATGGATAATTAAGATGCAGGCCCAGGAGCTTGTGATTGTGTATGCGTGCGATCGCGCATGGATGCGCAATCGCACGCACGCACGCACACAGACACACAGTGAGAGGCTTCCAGCAAACCAAGGGTGAAGGGTACACCAGCAAGTGCTGGACACACGGCACACAACCTAGGAGGAAGTGAAGAAACTGCTAAATGAAGCAGATACCTTGAAGGCGGTGGGCCCAGATAACATCTCTCCGTGGGTCCTGAGAGAGGGAGCAGATGCACTGTGTGCAACTTCAATAAATCTACTGAATCAGGGCAACTGCCTGAGGTGTGGAAGACAGCAAACTTAGTCCTGATTTTTAAGAAAGGAGACAGACACGCAGAAGGCTTTTGATACAGTACCACACTGGAGACTGATTGAATAGCTAAAGGAACAGGCAGGAATGACAGGAAAATACTGTCATGGATCATGGAATACTTGGCAGGAAGGAAACAACGTGTGCTGGTACATGTCAAGGTGTCACAAGTGACTCACAAAATCGTAATGACACGATTGTAACAAACCATACCACGGGTGGGGATAGAACCCGCGGTCAGAGATTACTCTGTAAAAACTTGCATTTGTGGTCACAGTGGTGCCTATGCTAACCTTTCTATGGTGTATAAATATACCTAGTTGGATGAATCTTATTGTAGCCAGCTGGCCCAGTGGCTAGCGCGTCGGTCTGGAGTTTTATGACTCTGATCGCAGGTTCTATCCCCGCCCGTGGTATGGTTTTTAAGGTGTCAGAATGAGTGCATGTGTAGAGTGGGATTCCACAAGGGTCAGTCCTAGGTTCGGTGCTGTTTCTAATATATGTGAATGAAATGACATAAGGTATAGATTCAGAGATGTTCCTGTTAACAGTGATGTGAAGCTAATGAGAAGAATACAAGTGGACGAGGATCAGGTAATCTTACAAGGAGATCTAGACAGGCTGTAAGCCTGGTTCGACAAGTGGCTTCTGAAGTTAAACCCCAGGAAGTGCAAAGATAGGGAAGAACAAAGAAGACCGCAGACGGAGTAGAACCTAGGAGGTTAAAGGCTGCAAAACTCCTCAAGAAAAAGGATCTTGGCGTGAGCATTATACCAAGCATATCTCCTGAGACACATCAACTGCTGCAGCATATGGTCGCCTTGTGAACCTAAGAAAGCGTTTCGACATCTAAGTAAGGATAATTCAAGACACTGTACACTGTGTACGTCAGAATAATATTGAAGTATGCACCACAAGTGTGGAACCCACCCCTGGTCTAACACATCAGAAAATTATAGAAAGTGCAAAGGTTTGAAACAAGACTAGTGATGGAGCTAAGGAGTATGCCCTACGAGAAGAGGTTAAGGGAAATTAACCTGACGTCACTGAACGACAGGAAGGATAGAAAGGACATGATAATGACATATAAAATCCTGAGAGGAATTGACAAAGTGAATATTTCAGATATGGGACACAACAAAAAGGGGTCAAATTTGGAAGTTGAAAACTCAGATAAGTCACAGGGATGTTAGGAAATATTTCTTCAATCATAGAGTTGTCAGGAAGTGGAACTATCTGGAGAGTGATGTAGTGGAGGCAAGATCCATACATAGCTTTAAGAGGAGGATCGACAAAGCTGAAGGGAAGGGAGTGGACCTAGTAATGACAACCAAAGAGGCGGGGCCAGGAGCTATGAATCGACCCCTTCAACCAAAACTAGGTGATTACACACACACACTCGTTTAACAGGGCCAGTAATTAGAAATCGCACACACACTGAACAAACATGCCAAATAGTACTTAACTTATATTTATTGTTCAGATGCGATAATCAGTTGAAGTAATGATAGCTGACGCAGGCAACACAAGAGTAAGACACACGCAGCAGTAATGACAGATGACGCAGGCAACACTATGGTCACAGACAGCAGTGACAACAGATGACGCAGGCAACACTAAAATCGCACATAATAGTTGACGCAGGGAACGCTAAGACACACGCAACTCTATGTGAGGAGATGCAATGGTTCAGTGCTTGATTAACCTAACAACTGTTGTATTGCGTAGGCAGAGATTAGACTCGGACCGGGCTTAGGTATGGAGGGAGGAGGGGTAGGCACGGAGGGAGGAGGGTAGACACAGAGGAAGAGGCTAGGAATGAAGGAAGGGGGGTAGGCATGGAGAAAGGGGGTAGGCATGGAGGGAGCAGGGTAAGCACAGAGGGAGGAGGAAGTAGGCACGAAGGGAGTGAGGTAGGCACGGAGGGAGCGGGGTAAGCACGGAGGGAGGGAGTAGACATGGAAGGGGTAGGCATGGAGGGAGGAGGGGGTAGGCACGGAGGGAGGATGGGTAGGCATGGAGGGAGTGGGGTAGGAATGGAGGGAGCGGGTAGGCATAGAGGAAGGGGGGTAGGCACGGAGGGAGGGGGTAGGCACGAAGAGAGGGGGTAAGCACGGAGTGAGGAGGGTAGGCACGGAGGTAGGAATGGAGGAATGGGGGTAGGCACAGAGGAAGGGAGTAGGCATGGAGGGTGGAGGGGGTAGGCATGGAGGAGGAAGGGGTAGGCATGGAGGGAGCTGGGTAAGAATGGAGGAGGGGGTAGACATGGAGGGAAGAAGGGTAGGCACGGAGTGAGGGGGTAGGCACGAAGGGAGGGTGTTGGCACAGAGGGAGCTGGGTAGGCACTGATGGAGGGGGTAGGCACGGAGGAAGGGGGTAGGCACAGAGGGAGGAGGTAGGGACGGAGGGAGGGGAAGGCATGGAGGTAAGGGGTACGCATGGAGGGAGGGAGTAGTCACTTAGGGAGGGGTAGGCACGAAGGGAGGGGTAGGCACGGAGGGAGCGGGGGTTGGAATGGAGGGAGCAGAGTAGGCATGGAGGGAGCAGGGTAGGCACAGAGGGAGTGGGGTAGGCATGGATAAAGTGTGTAGGTGTGGAGGGAGTGGGTAGGCATGGATGGAGGGAGTAGCAAATGAGGAAGGGGGTAGGCATGGAGGAAGGGTTAGCATGGAGGGAGCGGGGTTGGCATGAAGGGGAGGGGGTAGGCACAGAGGAAGGGGTAGGCATGGAGGGAGCAGGGTAGGCACAGATGGAATGGGGTAGGCATGGAGGGAGGAGGGGTAGGCATGGAGGAGCAGGGTAGGCACAGATGGAATGGGGTAGGCATGGAGGGAGGAGGGGGTAGGCACAGAGGGAGCGAAGGAACGGTGGAGGGAGTAGGCATGGAGGGAGGGGGTAGGCACGGAGTGAGGGGTAGGCACGAAGGGAGGGGTTGGCACGAAGGAGCTGGGTAGGAACGAATATAGGGGGTAGACACGGAGGAAGTGGGTAGGCATGTAGGAAGGGGAAGGCATTGAAGGAGAGTGGTTGGCACACAGGAAGAGGAGGATAGGCATGGAGGGGGTAGGGATTGTGGGAGGGGGTAGGCACGGAGGGAGGGGTAGGCGTGGAGGGAGTGGGGTAGGCATGGAGGGAACAGTGTAGGCATGGAGGGAGCGGGGTAGGCACGGAGAGAGCGGGGTAGGCATGGAGAAAGTGGGTAGGTGCAGAGGGAGGAGTAGGCATGGAGGGAGGGGGTAGGCATGGAGTGAGCTGGGTAGCATGGATGGAGGGGGTAGGCATGAGGAAGGGGTGGGCATTGTGGGAGCGGGGTTGGCACGGAGGGAACAGTGTAGGCACGGAGGGAGCAGGATAGGCACAGAGAAAGTGGGTAGGTGTGGAGGGAGGGGTAGGCATGAAGGAAGGGGTAGGAATGGAATGAGCTGGGTAGGCATGGATGGAGGGGTAGGCATGGATGAAGGGGGTAGGCATGGAGGAATGGGGTAGGCATAGAGGGAGTGGGGTAGGCACAGAGGGAGTGAGGTAGGAACAGATGTAGGGATAGGCACGGAGGAAGGGTAGGCACTGAGAAGGGAGGTAAGCAAGGAGGGAGTGGGGTAGGCACGGAGAGGAGGGTAGGCACTAAGGAGAGGGTAGGTACAGAGGAGCTGGTAGGCACAGATGGAGGGGGTAGGCATGGAAGAAGAGGGTAGGCATGGAGGGAGGAGGTAGGCATGGAGGAGGAGGTAGGCATGGAGGGAGCAGGGAAGGCATGGAGGGAGCAGGGTAGGCATGGAGGGAGTGGGGTAGGCATGGAGGGAGTGGGGTAGGCATGGAGGGAGAAAGGTAGGCATGGAGAAGGAGGTAGGCATGGAGGGAGGAGGTAGGCATGGAGGAGGAGGTAGGCATGGAGGGAGGAGGTAGGCATGGAGGGAGGAGGTAGGCATGGAGGGAGGAGGTAGGCATGGAGGGAGGAGGTAGGCATGGAGGGAGGAGGTAGGCATGGAGGGAGTGGTAGGCATGGAGGAGGAGTGGGCATGGGGAGGAGGTAGGCATGGAGGGAGGGAGGTAGGCATGGAGAGAGGAGGTAGGCATGGAGGGAGGAGGTAGGCATGGAGGGAGGAGGTAGGCATGGAGGGAGGAGGTAGGCATGGAGGGAGGAGGTAGGCATGGAGAGAGGAGGTAGGCATGGAGGGAGGAGGTAGGCATGGAGAGAGGAGGTAGGCATGGAGGGAGGAGGTAGGCATGGAGGGAGGAGGTAGGCATGGAGGGAGGTGGTAGGTACGCATGGAGGGAGTGTGTATGCACGGAGGGAGGGGTATGTAAGGGGTAGATGAGGAGAGAAAAAGTGGGAACTCCTGAGGGAAATATAATGGTGCAAGTGAAGGATGGTTGGTATGAGAAATTGAAAGAGAGAGAGGGAGAGAGATAAAGAGAAATAGAAAAAAAGCAAAAAATAGAAAGTAAAGATCAAAAATAGAGATAAAGAGAGAGAGAAATAGAAAAAAAAATAGAGAAGAGAGGGAGAAAAAGAGTGAAAACGCTTTCACTATATATATCACTAATTTCCATGACAGCATAAGTACATCTCTCAGTGCAGCATGCAACAAAGTCTTCAGATCACCCATGGTTTGTGTTTCTTGGCCGGGAGGCTGCAACTGCTGTGTACAACACTTGGAGAAGGTACAAGAGGCATCCTTTTATCTATACCAGGAACCTACACAGGGAATCCTGTCGGTAAAAGGTGGAAGAAGAGTGAGGTGACCTGTTTGCTGATCACTTGGCTGAACAAAATGCGAGTACCTGATCCAGTCGAGGAACCTCCTTTGTTAGCCACAAGATCTGTCTCAACCTTGTTTAAGAGTGTCAACAAAGTAGGATAAAGTTTATCTTTGTGAGCTCCAATTCAGAATAAATTTCGTTTTCTGTGGAAATAGGCAAATTTAGTTGCTGTTCACGAAACAGAAGAGCAGAGCGGAAACCAGGAAACCACCAGCTACAGACCCGTGTTATTCCTGCCAATCAGTGGCAGGGTTCTTTAGACTTTAATCTCACGGTAAATGGCAGTAATTTTTGACTACCACTTCCTTCTTTGTGACTGGCAATATGGCTTCAGGAAAGGTCGCTCTGCTGCTGATCTTCCTGGTGTCTACTCTGTTCATGCTCATCTTGTCCTCTGTCATGTCAGAGATCACAGTCATCCTATTGACTGGTCTTCTGCTAAAACTGTCTACCCTACTTCTAACTTTCACAGTCGCCGTCTGGTTGAATCCTCCCTTATACACAACTTTCCTTGTATGAATCTTAGTCTTGGCTTTCTCTCTGTAGACGTCTTCCTTTCCCATTACATTGTTAAATGCTCCAAATTTCATAACACACGTGATTTAACCTGATTCTTTTATCTCCTTTTCTCTCTACCCTTTCTCCTTTTCTATTTTTCCTTTTTTCTAGACTTGGGCGTCCTGTCCCTCACTCTCCCCCTTCCCATGCTTATGGTTTTACCCCTTGTGGTCCCTTAGCTTTCTTGGCCTTTGACTGTCCCCACTACTATTACTACCTTCCTTCTACCTTTGCCCCCTACCTTCACCTTTTCCTCTCTTCACCATTCAATTCCTCTTTCTCATCTTGTCCCACCAACCACTCTCCCTACTTTACACTACCACTACTATTTTTATTACTATTTAGACTACCAGCCTTATCCTTACCACTACTACTTCACTACCTTACCACTATTCCTACCTCTCTTGTCCCATCCCTGCCAGCTGGCCTATATACGCTGGCTTCATATCTCTTTTCTGTTAGTGTGACTTTGTAAATGGTCCAAGTCGGACCGAAACGTCGTCACAAGCTCCTCTCTCCTATATGCTGGTTATTTGTGTTTCGTTCCAATCACGGTATTGTGCCTTTTTGTTCTTTGTGGATATACTAAGGATCAAATAGGGCTCCAAAATGTCTATGAAGAATGACATGGTATATTGTAGAGGCAGGGCAGCCAAGCTAACAGCACTAAGGCATCACAAATGCTCAGCAGCAGTAGTTGCAAAAACCTGTACGAGGCACAAGTGTTTTCACACCTTGGGTATGTACCACTTCCTTGGATTTCCTGCCTCCCTTCTCATCTACGCCTCCTAGACAGAATAAAGACCTGAGAAAACCGCTTATATCTCGCTTGGACCCATCCAGGATAGATTTGTCACTGCAAAAGAGCCTTAAACACCGGAAAGATGTAGGTGGCTATACTCTCATATACGTCGCCAATATTGTCAATATCCACTTCGCGGACAGCGTCTTATGGTTGATGGCCTTACAACTCTCTGCAAGGAAAATATTCTCAATGTCTCACGCTTGATTCAACTTCTTAAAGAACAAGACAACTATTATGCCACAACACAGTCACCAGCAGCTTCACTCTTGATGCCTGAAGGGCGTCCCTTCTTCACTATTTTGCATCCCTTAAATGCATTGTGTTTGACGAATGTTTTCACGAGACACATACATTCCAAGGATATTAGAATGGACAGTGATAGTCGGCTCTCTGTCTACATTCTCAGATGATGTAACACTAATGAGAGTATAACTTGAAGACAATAAAGCCCAACACATCCCCAGCAAAATGCTACATTGATTGTTCAACTGATTATTAGCTTTCAACCTAAGTAGAGAAAAAAATGTAAAGTTCGAGAATCGTAACCAGAGGTAATATTCCAACTAAAGTAAATACAGAAATAAAAAAGGCTTTGAAGTAACTAATACCCCAAATCTTAGGTGTATATTAGCTTAATAATATTGGCAGTTCAAGATGAACTGTGAACACAAGAATGTCCTTCAGAAAACTAGATAAATAATGTTGACAACCTATTACATAAAATGAATCAATCCTTGTTGATGCTGATCCACTAAGAAAGTCTCACAAAGTCAGAGAAAATTCAGTGTTATGCATCAGACTGGTTTCTTTGTTAAGAGGGACTACAAAAGTGGATATGCTTAAGGCATATCAACCCAGCAACACATGCACACACCCAGACACACACACACACACACACACACACACACACACACACACACACACACACACACACACACACACACACACATACACACACACACCTGGTCAAGCACGTCAAGAAATTAGAGAAAGTGCAAAGGTTTGCAACAAGGTTAGTTCCACAGCTCAGGGGACTGTCCTATGAAGAAAGGTTGAGGGAAATAGGACTAACAACACTGGAGGACAGAAGGGTTAGAGGAGACATGATAACGACATACAAAATACTGCGGGGAATCGACAAGGTAGATAGTGACAGGATGTTCCAGAGAGGGAACACAGAAACAAGGGGACACAACTGGAAGCTGAAGACTCAGATGAGTCGAAGGGATGTTAGGAAGCAATTCTTCAGCCATAGAGTAGTTAGGAAGTGGAATAGTCTAGCGAACGATATAGTGGAGGCGGGAACCATACATAGTTTTAAGACAAGGTATGATAAAGCTCATGGAGCAGGGAGAGCAGAGACCCAGTAGAGGACAGCGAAGAGGCGGGGCCAGGAGCTGAGTCTCGACCCCTGCAACCACAATTAGGTGAGTACAATTAGGTGAGTACACACACATACACAAACTAAAGTACATGCTGCATTAGACAACAAAAGAGCAAACAAAGTGTTAGGAATGATTAGTTTGAACTGGAGAGATGCTGAAAGTAACTGTACAACCAAATCATAGTTACCCCACTGACACTTCAGAAAGGATGGAGTCCAAAGTAGAGAGAAGAAAGATGGGAAAGTACTTCTTGAAAATAACAAGCACTGATTTTCCTTGAAGGTTTCATAAAATTTTCAGAAACGATCTAGGAAAGAGAAATAAAGTGAGTCGTCCAACAAAAGTAAGAAACATAAAAAAAATAGTGAGAAGAAAAATGTTGGGCTCAGTAAAAGCAACAGAACCTTGATAAAAATATAGTGTTGGATATTATAAGTTGGTGCGACAGAGGAAAGTAAAGTAGTAAATCTTTAAAAAACACCAAACACACACACAATAAACTGCAGCACACTAATAATATAATTCCAGGAATGAAGAAGGGCCACAGAGCTGACTAATTAAAAGAGACGAAAAATCTCTGTCACACATTACATACAAAATACATATGCACAATTGCCTGACGGAAATCACCCAGGTTAGCGAAAGTCAGCAGAATATATAAAGCTAAAATATTAGAAAAACTTCCACAATACCCAAGACCTTAGGCACAGCACCCAAGACTACTGCACAAAGTAGTACTGTAAGTTCGATTTTAAAGGCATACCTAAACGACAGAAAAAACGTCACAGTGAAAGACAAAGCCTTAAGATGGGCGAGTGTAACCTACTAGATGAGAAGGAAAATAAATACGTATAGGACAGCCTTCAAGGCCAATGCAAGGATACTGAGGAAATTATATGGGTATGAAGATTGCAGAGAACTACAAGAAACTCTTCACAGGTTACATTAGTACAAAGAATGTAACCTGAATTCATCACCAGTACATTCAAAGTAATGAAAATTGATGTACAGACGAGAATGAGCACAATGTAAAATCTGGCTGAAAAACAACTCACTGAATTAAGAAATGAAAAAGCCCTGTAGGTAAAAATTACATTCGACCATTGTTCTGAAGCACCCTATAAAATTATTCTCACCAATCCTCGAGTATACAGCCCTGGTGTTGAGCCCACGCTCAGCAAAGTAGATTCTATAAGAAAATGTTTAGAAAGTCGCCAGTAGAGTGATGAGGAGCTGAGAAAAATGTACCAACGAGAACGATAAAAGAGCGAAAAACAAGAGGACACATTATCGTGACACAGAATACCTAGGATTATAGCCATTTGGAATATATAATAAAACAAATTTAAATTACTCAGCAATAGCATTTAGCTCACGTTAAAAATTAAATAAAACATTCAGAAACATGCAAGAAGTAGATACAACAACCACATAAAAACACCTTCAAATAAATTCATGAGGGATTAAGAGAAAAAAAATAATTTGGCATAAAAAACTGAGAAGAAAGAGGACACACCCCTTTAAATTACTGAAGAAGCTATGTAAAAAAAATGCAAGAAGTTTTTTTTAACAAAGTTGTTGACGAGAGTTAGGACCTCTGGAAGGATTATTAAAGTGAAAGAATTATTGCAAAGTTTAAAAATATTTATGTTAAATTTAAGTGAGAAGACACACGGGAAGCTTAGATCTGCTCCTCTAACTACAAGGAAGTAAATCGCAGATTGCACAAACTATTAACACACTCCCAGAAAAAACGGCAACAAACTCAAGCAAATCTAATATCACCGAAAAGGTCGCTCCCTTAAAATGATTTAGCTCCTCCTACATGAAGACTTGAAATGTGCTATCATGTCACGAAGTTTTCTTTATACAGTCTTAGCGAAGTTGAGAGCGAGCGAGAGAGAGAAAGAAGAGAGAAAGAGTGTACGTGGGGGAAAGAGAAAAACATACACCGAATTTAGAGTTCAGAAACAGTAAGGAATGAGAGAGAATAAAACTATTGCCAGAGCTGTCTGCCTGGGTGAGAAATGTGTCTTTTGGAAATTCCGCAAGGTTCACTCTTACCCAAGGAAAAAATATTTTATGGGGGAGGGGGTGGGCTATTGAAATTCAGTGGGGGAACTAACCCTTGTGAATGTTTTAGGGAGAACCTGCAACATGTGCAGCAAGAGACGAAAACTTTGAGATAGTCTTAAGAAATGGTAGCTGAAGGTCGCTCACTGAATATACAATTAGTGCTGGAGGTAGCATCAGCCAGCTTAGGTATGTCATATACAGAGAGAGAGAGAGAGAGAGAGAGAGAGAGCTACAGTAACCATTAGAAGGCTAGAGGCACCTCGGAATCTCCAGTAACCCTTTGAAGACCAGTTGTAGAAGAGGCAACAGCAGTTGTAGCGAAAGCAGTAGCAGAAATATAAGAGGTAGAGGTTGTAGTAGTAGACGCCACAGCAGTAGAAGCAGAGGCAGCAGTAATAATCAATCATAATACGAAGTACAGTACAGTATAAGTACATGTACATTTACCCAGGCAACTAACATGCTACTGCACCATGTATTTCTAAGCTGCTAACACCTAAATACACTTTTAGTTCAGGGGGTAGCAACAGTAGTGATGGAGCACGGTAGCAACAGTAGTGATGGTAGCACGAAACAGTAGGATGAGCAGGACACAGAGAGGAGCACGGGTGACAGATGGAGCACGAGCACAGTGGTGGAGCACGAAACAGATGAGTAGCCGGAGCACAAGTGAGAGACGGGTGCAACAAGGATGGGAGAGACAAGGTGACGGACAACAGAGAAAGTCGAGCAAAGAGAGCAAAAGGGAGAAACAGAGTGATGAAGGAAAAGAGAGAACGGTAGCAACGTATGAGAGACGAGCAACAGTAGGATGAGACGTAAACAGAGTGATGGAGACGAGAACGTAGTGATGGCAGGAAAGAGGTAGACGAGAACATAGTGATGGAGCACGAGCAACAGAGTGATGGCACGGCAGAGGAGGAGGTAGAACAGAGTGAGGTAGCACGTAAACAGTAGATGTAACGGAGCAACAGAGATGAGAAGGTAAACAAGTGATGGAGACGTAGCAACAGAGTGATGGCACGGTAGCAACAGTAGATGGAGACGGTAGCAACAGTAGTGATGGAGCACGGGTAGCAACAGTAGATGGAGCACGGAGCAACAGTAGTGATGAGCACGGGTAGCAACAGTAGTGATGGTAGCACGTAGAACAGGGAAAATGATGTAGCACGGTAGCAACAGTAGTGAGGAGCACGGTAGCAACAGTAGTGATGGAGCACGGGTAGCAACAGTAGTGATGGAGCACGGTAGCAACAGAGTGATGGAGCACGGTAGCAACAGAGTGATGGTGACGGGAGCAACAGTAGTGATGGAGCACGGAGCAACAGTAGTGATGGAAGACGGTGCAACAGTAGTGATGGTAGCACGGGTAGCAACAGTAGTGATGGAGCACGGTAGCAACAGTAGGATGGAGCACGGTACAACAGTAGTGATGGAGCACGGTAGCAACATAGGTAGCGGAGCAACAGAGTGATGGAAGCACGGAGAACAGAGTGATGGAAGCACGGTAGCAACAGTAGTGATGGTAGCACGGAGCAACAGTAGTGATGGAAGCACGGTAGCAAAGTGAAGTGATGGCAGCAACGGGTAGCAACAGTAGTGATGGAGACGGGTAGCAACAGTAGTGATGGAAGCACGGGTAGCAACAGTAGTGATGGAGCACGGGTAAACAGAGTGATGGAGCACGGTAGCAACAGAGTGATGGAGCACGTAGCAACAGAGTGATGGAGCACGGTAGCAACAGTAGTGATGGAAGACGGACAACAGAGTGATGGAAGCACGGTAGCAACAGTAGGATGGTAGCACGGGTAGCAACAGTAGTGATGGAGCACGGTAGCAACAGTAGTGATGGTACACGGTAGCAACAGAGTGATGGAAGCACGGTGAACAGTAGTGATGGAGACGGTAGCAACAGTAGTGATGGTAGCACGGTAGCAACAGTAGTGATGGTAGCACGGTAGCAACAGTAGTGATGGAGCACGGTAGACGTAGTGATGACACGTAGCACAGTAGTGATGAGCACGGTAGCAACAGAGTGATGGAGAATAGCAACAGATGATGGTACACTAGAACAGTAGTGATGGTGACGGAGCAACAGAGTGATGACACGAGCAACAGTAGTGATGGAGCACGGTAGCAACAGTTGTGAGAACGGGCAACAGTAGTGATGAGACGGAGCAACATAGTATGGGCGGTAGCAACAGTAGTGATGGTAACGGGAGCAACAGTAGTGATGGAGACGGGTACAACAGTAGTGATGAGCACGGGTAGCAACAGTAGTGATGAGCACGGGAAAGGATGGTAGCACGTAGCAACAGTAGTGATGGAGCCGGTAGCAACAGAGTGATGGTAACGGTAGAACAGTAGTGATGGAGCACGGAGCAACAGTAGTGATGGAACGGGTAGAACAGTAGTGATGGTAGCACGGAGCAACAGTAGTGATGGAGCACGGAGAACAGAGATGGAGACGGTAGAACAGAGTGATGAGACGGTAGAACAGAGTGATGGACACGGTCAACAGTAGTGAGGTAGAGGTGAACAGTATGATGGAGCACGGGAACAGTAGTGATGGCACAACGGAGCAACAGAGTGAGGCACGGGGAACAGTAGTGATGGAGCACGAGCAACAGATATGGAGCACGGCAACAAGGATGGAGAGAGCAACGTAGTGATGGTAGCACGGTACAACAGTAGTGATGGTAGCACGGTAACAGAGTGAAAAAAAAAAAAAAAAAAAAAAAAAAAAAAAAAAAAAAAAAAAAAAAAAAAAAAAAAAAAAAAAAAAAAAAAAAAAAAAAAAAAAAAAAAAAAAAAAAAAAAAAAAAAAAAAAAAAAAAAAAAAAAAAAAAAAAAAAAAAAAAAAAAAAAAAAAAAAAAAAAAAAAAAAAAAAAAAAAAACCCCCCCCCCCCCCCCCCCCCCCCCCCCCCCCCCCCCCCCCCCCCCCCCCCCCCCCCCCCCCCCCCCCCCCCCCCCCGGGGAGCAACAGTAGTGATGGTAGCACGGGTAGCAACAGTAGTGATGGTAGCACGGGTAGCAACAGTAGTGATGGAAGCACGGGTAGCAACAGTAGTGATGGAAGCACGGGTAGCAACAGTAGTGATGGTAGCACGAGTAGCAACAGTAGTGATGGTAGCACGGGTAGCAACAGTAGTGATGGTAGCACGGGTAGCAACAGTAGTGATGGTAGCACGAGTAGCAACAGTAGTGATGGAAGCACGGGTAGTAACAGTAGTGATGGTAGCACGGGTAGCAACAGTAGTGTTGGAAGCACGGGTAGCAACAGTAGTGATGGTAGCACGGGTAGCAACAGTAGTGATGGTAGCACGGGTAGTAACAGTAGTGATGGTAGCACGAGTAGCAACAGTAGTGATGGTAGCACGGGTAGCAACAGTAGTGTTAGCACGGGTAGCAACAGTAGTGATGGTAGCACGGGTAGCAACAGTAGTGATGGTAGCACGGGTAGCAACAGTAGTGATGGTAGCACGGGTAGCAACAGTAGTGATGGTAGCACGGGTAGCAACAGTAGTGATGGTAGCACGAGTAGCAACAGTAGTGATGGTAGCACGGGTAGCAACAGTAGTGATGGAAGCACGGGTAGCAACAGTAGTGATGGTAGCACGGGTAGCAACAGTAGTGATGGTAGCACGGGTAGCAACAGTAGTGTTGGAAGCACGGGTAGTAACAGTAGTGATGGTAGCACGGGTAGCAACAGTAGTGTTGGAAGCACGGGTAGCAACAGTAGTGATGGTAGCACGGGTAGCAACAGTAGTGATGGAAATACGGAACTGACTATCTTGTGTAAAACTGTGAAATTTTCATTTCATTCAATTTAGTTTGTATAAAAAAATACTCTTTAAAACATGGAATCTTTAGAATTTTCTTGAAACTGGACTATCTTAAACCATACAATATTTTTTTCTTAGAGAGTTTTAAAACTGAAAATACGAGTTTCTAAAATATTTTTAATTTTCCGAGCTGAAGAAGCCCATAAATACTGCACAGCTTGATGCCAAAGCCGTCCATCTGTTAGTTACTGTTTCCTCAAACCATCCAAATGTTCGTCAATAACTTAAAAACACTTTATGCAATCGGTTTCAAATTTCAGACGCCAATCAACTATTACAATCTGAAGGCTCGTTGAAAAACTCACATCTGCTGGAGGACGCTGCTCCATTTTATGTAGGCCATTCCCAAAAGTGATTTCCACGAGATTTAAAGATTCACTTTTGATCGGCATCACAATTCATGTATCGCCTACAAACTGACATATATTGCTATTGGCACATGATAGGGGTGGAATGGTAAGGATGGTGGTGATAAGTGGTGGTGATGGTGACAGTAATAGAGATGGCAGTGATTGCAGGTGGTCATATTCCTGGTTGACTAGTGTGTGTACTCACCTATTGGTACTCACCTATTTGTGGTTACAGGGATAGAGTCATAGCTCCTGGCCCCGCCTCTTCACTGATTGCTACTAGGTTCTCTCTCTCGCTGCTCCATGAGCTTTATCAAACCTCGTCTTAAAACTATGTATGGTTCCTGCCTCCACTACGTCACTTTCTAGGCTATTCCACTTCCTGACAACTCTGAAGAAATACTTCCTAACATCTCTTTGACTCATAGGAGTCTTCAACTTCCAATTGTGACCTCTTGTTTCTGTGTCCCCTCTCTGGAACATCTTGTCTCTGTCCACCTTATCTATTCCTCGCAGTATTTTATATGTCGTTATCATGTTTCCCTTAACCCTCCTGTCCTCTAGTGTCGTCAGGCCGATTTCCCTTAACCTTTCTTCGTAGGACAATCCCCTTAGCTCTGGGACTAGTCTTGTTGCAAACCTTTGCACTTTCTCTAGTTTCTTTACGTGATTGACCAGTTGTGGGTTCTAAACTGGTGCTGCATACTCCAGTATGGGCCTGACGTATATGGTGTACAGAATCTTGAACGATTCCTTAGTGAGGTATTGGAACGCTATTCTTAGGGTTGCCAGCCGCCCGTATGCTACAGCAGTTATCTGATTAATGTGTGCCTCAGGAGATGTGCTCGGTATTATACTCACCCCAAGATCTTTTTCCTTAAGTGAGGTTTGCAGTCTTTGGCCACCTAGACTATACTCTGGCTGCGGTCTTCTTTGCCCTTCCCCGATCTTCATGAATTTACATTTGGCAGGGTTAAATTCAAGGAGCCAGTTACTGGACCAGGCTTGTAGCCTGTCTAGGTCTCTTTGTAGTCCTGACTGATCCTCGACTGATTTAATTCTTCTCATTAACTTCACATCATCTGCAAACAGGGACACTTCTGAGTCATCCCTTCCGTTATGTCATTCACATATACCAAAAACAGTACCGGTCCCAGGACTGACCCTTGTGGGAAACCCCCCTCGCACAGGTGCCCACTCTGACAACTCGTAACGTACCATGACTCGTTGTTCCTCCTGTCAGATATTCTCGATCCATTTCAGTGCCTTTCCTGTTACTGTGCCTGATCCTCTAGGTTTTGCAAACCTTGTGAGGAACTGTGTCGAACGCCTTCTTGCAGTCCAAGAAAATGCAGTCTATCCACCCTCTCTCTCGTGTCTTACTTCGTTACTTTGTCATAAACTCAAGTAGGTTTGTGACACAGGATTTTCCGTCCCTGAAACCGTGCTGGTTGTCGTTTATAGCTTGTTCTGTCTAGGTGCTCCCCCCACTCCTGATGATCTTCTCCATGACTTTGCATACTATACACGTCAGTAACACAGGTCTGTAATTAATGCCTCATGTCTGTCTCCTTTCTTAAAAATTGGACTACATTTTCCATCTTCCACACCTCAGGTAGTTGCCCAGTTTCAATGGATTTTTGAAGATTTTTGTTAGTGGCACACTCAACATTCTGCCCTCTCTAAGGACCCACGGAGAAATGTTGTCAGGTCCCACCGTTTTTGAGGTATCGAGTTCACATAGCAGCTTCTTCACTTCCTCCTCGGTTTGTGTGTATTTCATCCAGCACTTGTTGGTATACCTCCCTATTCTGAATTCCTGGAGTTTTTCCTGTCTCCTCTGTAAATACTTCATTAAATCTCATGTTTAGCTCATCACATACCTCTTGGTCGTTTCTTCCTCAGCCTGATTACCTGGTCCTTGACTGTTGTTTTCCTCCTGATGTGGCTGTACAACAGCTTGGTCAGCTTGACTTTGATGCTATATCATTTCATATTGGCCTGAGCCTCCTTCTTACCTGTCATATTCGTTTCTGGCTCTTCAG